>CM035416.1:187851815-187876815 GCA_020310875.1 Ceratopteris richardii | reverse complement strand
AATGCATAAACCTGCTCATCTATGAGACAACAAACTGAATATCTGGCCGAGTAATGCATAAGTAGATCAAGCATCCAACAGCCTGCTGATAGAGAACATCATCAAATGCATCTCCAGCATCATGAAGACTCAATCGTAAACCTGTCTCCATAGGAGTGGCAATAGGCTTACAATCTTTAAAGCCAAAACGCTGCAATAATGTGTCAATATGTTTCGTTTGACACAAAGCCATTCCACCATCAATTTGCATAAACTGAATGCCCAAATAGTGATGCAAATGCCCCAAGTCAGACATCTCAAATGAGGCATGCAAATCAGCCTTGAAATCAGCAATATGCTTCTCAATAGGACCAGTGAGCAGCATGTCATCAACATAGACAACAATGATCAGAAGCACATCATTAGCCCACGCTTAACATATAAGGTGCTTTCAGTTGGACTATTCACAAAACCATGTGCAACCAGATAGGCATGTATCTTCTCATACCAAGCACGTGGTGCTTGCTTTAAACCATATAATGCCTTCTTTAACCTGCACACCTGATTTTAATGCCCTTTCTGCACAAAGCCACGGGGCTGAAAAACATACACTTCTTCATGCAAGTCACCATTCAGAAATGTTGTTTTAATGTCCAACTATTGTACATTCCAACCATGATGGGCTGCAAGTGCACAAATGCTCCGAACAGTAGTCATACGGCATGTAGGTGCAAAGGTATCATCAAAATCAATGCCTCTTTCCTGCGCATAACCCTTTGCAACAAGCCTAGCCTTATACCTGTCAATTGTACCATAAGGTTTACGCTTCAACTTGTATACCCACTTAGTGCCAATGGCCTTCTTGCCAGGAGGGCTGCAAGTGCACAAATGCTCCGAACAGTAGTCATACGGCATGTAGGTGCAAAGGTCTCATCAAAATCAATGCCTCTTTCCTGCGCATAACCCTTTGCAACAAGCCTAGCCTTATACCTGTCAATTGTACCATCAGGTTTACGCTTCAACTTGTATACCCACTTAGTGCCAATGGCCTTCTTGCCAGGAGGCAAGTCACATAAAGACCATGTACCATTCTTCATTATAGCATCATATTCAGATTTTTTGTGCTTCATCAAAAGAAACAGGCTCATTCTCATCACAGAGACTAGACGCAGCCATAGCATAGCAATCTGATGCAAAGGAGGCACTATGAGAGCCTAAACGAGTACGATATCACAAAGGTGCATCTAATTTGCTGTCACGCAAAGTCTGCACCAGCCATTTTGGCATAGTTTTTGCCTGCTCAATATCAGCTCTCTCATCAACAAGTGCATCATGTAAATCTACATCAGAAATAGAATGATCTGCATCATCATATGAAACCTACAAAGGCTGAAAAGTTGCCTCATTAGGACCAGCACTAGACTGTCCACCTGTAAAAAGAGGCATCAATGTATCATACATGTCTTTGGAGCTAACACATGTCTCCTTAGTACATGAAAGCAATGGCTGAATAGCAACTTTCACAAAGACAACATCACGGCTAACCAGAATGCGTTTAGTCTGTGGATGATATAGACAATAGCCTTTACTTTCAGAACTGTACCCAACAAAAATACATTTTGCTGCCTTATCATCCAATTTTCTGCGATGTTGTTCAGGCACTAATGCATATGCCAAACAACCAAAAACACGTAGATGAGAAACAGATGGCTTGCGGTCATGCCAAGTGTTTTGTTTTGGACTCCAAGTTGTCCTCTCCAATCATGAAGTAACAAAGAATCAACAAATCATCTTTATTTTGTCAATCCTAGGAATATCCACAAGACCACAGCCCCTTCAAGATAACAGAGTCAAGGAAATAAGAGATTGATGGCTGGATTGCTGAGAGAAATTGAAGATGAAGAGAAAATCTTGAGATTACCATAACTAAGGCAAATCTCCATCATTTCCTATGTTCTTTATGTCAAAACCATGCCATTTCATTAGCAGAATACAAATATGAACTCAAAACTGAAAAATATCACCTGTATCACCAAGACGAGACAATCGCGATTCTGTACCAACAGACGATTTTCACAATTTTGAAACTTTCTGCAGTCCTTTCCACTCATTTACAGCAATAGGTCCCTCCCTTCATACAACTTACTCAGTAATACACAATTAAGACTCACAAATCTCCATGCTTAGACAAGAGACAAGCTCACACATCAAAAGAAATACACACAATAAGAGAAAACACGATTTTGCAGAAACTCTTTCTTCTCTATTGATAGCTTGAGCAAATGGCTAACCAACCTCTCCAAAATAGAGAAAATTGACTTATATACATTTTCAAGTGTCCCTTTTCACACTTGAAATTAGGTCTTTTTCTCTAATTTTCTAAAAAAATGCTATCTAAGAGTTTCTAAAAATTCTACAAAAATTACATAAGATCCTCAACCACATAAGGAAGACTCTTCCTTATTTTTACAATCATTGCATAAATATTTTACAATTTTTTTTGACTTTTTACTAATTTTTTCATCAAAAATGCTCCTTCAAAATCACTCCTTCCAACATCCTTCCCCTCCTAAGCCTTTCGGCTCCTGACGAAAGATTTTCTTTATGTGAGCTCAGCTTTATTTCTTCTTCCTTTGATATACTTGTGACACCAAGTCATGGCTCTTCCTTTCTGTGACATTCAAATTATTAACCATTTCGAATAAAGCTTTCCTCCATTGCACTGCAGCTTCAGGCTTGTCTATAACATCCTTCTTCAAATATTCTGTGTAGGCAACTTCATAGGCAGTAAGTCTTGCTTTTGTAACAACTGATAGGTTTCCAAAAATCTCTGATTCCCTCTCAAAAAATCCATAATCGAAAGCATCCTCAAAAATCTGTAAGTAATGGCTACCCAAAAATATAATTCTGCTGTAGTAGGCCATTAAGCAGATCCTATCTGGTGTCTCACTTAAATCAAACAATAGAGCATCGGTTGGTGAATTAAAACCTATGTAGTTCAAAATTCTGATGTCTGTATCAGTGTAGGTCTCTATACAAGCTAGAATCAATCTCATTATTCTGACAAGTAGTATACAGGCTGGATCATTAACATCCTTATATGTCGTTAAAATTGATTCAGCAGCATTCACCATGTAGTTTTTTGTAGGCCAAGTACCTGCCTTTGGACCTGCTATTTTTGGAAAATTCAGCCACTTTGCTGGAATCTGTCCTGTTTTCCTCCTTTCCCAAAAAACAGTCCATTCTCTTCTTCTGGCAACTGGACAATAGGCTGGGTTTATCTTTAAATTCAAAGGTGCCTCTTTCCAGATTTTTCTACATTCCTTATTGGCATCCAACCACTTATTCCTCCATTTAGGATTTGCCCTTTCAAATAACTCCTTCGTGACATTAATATCTTCTTCATACTCAAGGTACTTGTTCGGAGATAGCCCTACTCTGGCTAATTGATAATTCTTTATACTCTCCAAGATCATACAGAAAGGTATTCCCAATCCATCTGCAGCCCAATGATGCTGATCTGGATTAATGCCTTTATTCAGAGCAAATTTAACTATTTGATCTTCATATTCATCATGCATTTGTCTAATAAAACCCATTCTTGCTTCTCTACTGGTCAATAACTTCTGTACAAAATCTTCAGAAGATTCTTCCTCTGTTCCTTTGGCTGCTGACTCCTTGTTCTCTTGTTCCTTGTCAAAATCCCCTGTTTCATATTCCCTGTTGTCTGTATCTTCTGCCTGTACTTGATCTTGAATTTCTTCTGGAACTTTTGATTTCTCCAACTGTTTCTGTAGTTCTTCTATAGTCATCTTTGAACTTTTGTCCTGAGCTGCCCATAACTCCTTTTCCTTCCTCCACTCACCTCTTTCTTCCTCCATCTTTGCTTGCCATTCACTTCTTTCCTTCTCTACCTCCAGATGTAGTTGATGATATCCTCTCATTGATGTGGCAGCATGAGTGTTTGCCTGTTTCTCCATTTCCTTGGCCTCTTTTAACTCTGTTTGAAGTCTTTGGATTTCCTTATGCAGCTCTTCCTTTTCTTCTTCTGTTAACTGAACAGATTTGCTTCCACCTTGTAGTTGACCTTCTTCTAACAACACTTTATTAATCTCTTCATGTGCTCTGGTCAAAATTTGATAAGATGTTTGTAAAGTTCTGTATCTTCCTCCAATGGTTTTTAATTCCATATCCATTTTGGTATTCTGCTCTGATAACTTTACACTCTTTTCTTCCAGATATTGTATCCTATTCTGCTTCTGAACCTCAGCTTCTTCCAAAGCAATGATTCTATTGAGATATTCCTCATTCCTTTCCTTTATCAACCTTAATTGCTCTGTCATCTGCTCTTTTTCTTTCTTGTGTTCTTTGATAATCAAACTGCCTTTTTCAAATTCTGATTCAGCCACCATTCCTGATATGATCATATTCCTACTAGATGGTCTGAATTGTTCAATGTTGCTCATAATCATTTGACAAGCTGATCTTATATTTTTGGGTATTCTCTCCAACCCTACTTCTATTTCTGTCTGTCTTACTTCAATTTGCTTGTCTTCTTTCTCCACATCATCTTCTTCTGCTGCTGTTTCATCTTCTATGTCCTGCATATCTTGTTCTTCATCACTGTGATCATAGTTTTCTGTATCCTGATTGTTATCATCCTCTTCATAAACTAATGCTCTGTTATTTGCACTCTTTTGCTCCGAGAAATCTGAAACTTTCTTCTCTTCTAATGACTCCTTTTCTTCTAATACTTGTTGCTTCTCTGTGAAGAGCTGGTCTCCCTTAATTTGTATCTCCTTCTCTTGTGTTAGGGTTTCCTGACTTTTATTTGAGTCCTTTTCTACAGGAATTTGTTGAACTTTCCTGAGTTGGTCTTCCTGTTCCTTCTTTTCCTGAGCTTTAACTGATTCACTTTCTTTTGTACCCGTAACCTGGTCATTACTTTTCTCTTTCATGCATTCCTGATCTTGCTCCTCAATATCCATAAAATCTGCTTCCACTTCCTGTTCTTGATCATTCTTAGATGTAAATTCCTCACTGCTTTTTATATCCTGCAGCACATCCTTTATACTTTGAACAATGCCTTCTTCTACTACTTGTCCCAAGTCCTCTTGAGTATTCTTTTCTGATTCTGACTCCTTGCTATCCTGTTCTTTGGATGCATCCTTTTGCTGATTGGTTGAGCTAAGTACACTGCCAAATACTTTCTTTGCTAGTTCCTCCAAACTTGCAGTCAATTTTGCATTTAATTTGAACTGTGTCTGTGATGGGTTAGTCCATATTGAATTTTTGTCAACATTCATTATTCCGGAATTGTCTTCATTTCTCTTCTGGTCTTCCTCTTCTGTCATCTTTGCCTTTCCTTTTAACTGCCTTCTTTTTTCTTCAGCACTCTCTTGTGGAACTATTTCCTCCTGTGTCTGCTTCTCTTGAGATTTCTTACTTGAATCCTCAGGTGTTTTCGCTTTTTCCACAGCCTGTACAGCTATATTGGGAGTGTTGGGTATTGACAAGTTTAAACTTTTTAGCAAAAAACTCTCAATGTCGCTGTCTGAATCAGATGAGAATCTTGAAGATCCTCCTACTTCTTGTTCCATAGGTTTTGACACTTCCATCTCTGAGGTTAGCTTTTGTGTTTCTTTGGTAGTTACCTGTCTCACTTCTTTTATCACAGGTTCATTTGCCATCTTTCCTTTCCCTTTCTTTATCAGCTTCTTCTTTTGAACAGGTTTCCTTGGCATCTTCTTTTTCACTATCACTGTAGTTCTGGCCTCTGGAGGTCCTTGCAACTCCTTGAAGTATGCCAGCAATTCTACCTCCTTCTTTACAAATATCTCCTCAGTTTCTGCTGCCATCATTTCTTCATGCAATGCTTCATAATGTTCCACCTCTTCTTGAATCCAATCAGTGGCTTTACATGAAAAATCTTCCAACATTTTTTGATATTGTGCCTCGTATATGGCTCTTTTGCTGTTTCCTTGAGTGAGATAAGTGTAAAGTTGTTCTTTGCTTGTCTGCGGAGGATGAGGTTCACTGGAGGATTGCACCTTTTTCTGTGCTGCCACCTGTTCCTCTCTTGTTTCTTCCGTCTGTTCTAACTCTACTTTTCTGGGGTCCAACTTTCTTTTCTTTACTGGAACCACTTCCTCAGATATTATTTTTCTCTTCATTCCTGTTCCCCTCATACGAGTTTGTCCTTCTGATTCTCTTCCAAGTGCTTTCTTTGGGGGACTTTTGATTCCTGCCATCAAGTTTCTGAAGTACTGGGCTTCTGGAGCTAATTTCAATTGTTCTTCCATACCCAAGATATGATAAATGATTTTTGTCAAAAACTGTGCTCCATTCATGAATTTCTTCTGCTCCCAGTGCTTTGCTGCTTCCTTCAGCTGTTCATGGATGTAAGGTGAGACATCCATCACCCCAAATGGCTTGGTTTTATCTTTGTTATTGAACATTAGTAGAGTTACTGGCTTATGAGGCATGGTGTACCTTGGTAATTTCGGAAAACAAAAGAACTGCAAGAACATTCTTATAGCATATTCTTCATTTTCTTTTCCCTTGAAATCAGTGAACTTTACATACCCCGTATAAGTCTCCTTATTTTTCTTGACAAAACTTTGGTCCAGTTTAGTGCCCATGGGATAGAACTGTAATGCGGCTCTGATATGTTCTGCTTTGATGACTATCCCTGCTTCCTGATTGTCTTTATTCTTCACTTTACATCTGAAGTAGGCATCATTGCCTTTTCCCACTTCCTCTAAGCTTCCCATCACTTGAGCTACTCTTTCAAAGTCAATAAAGAAAATTGGTTCTTCTAAGAGCTTGTGCAATCCCACAGCTTTCCATCTTTTGAGGTTGACAGAAGTTTTTTGAAACCTGTAGAATTCTTGGCACAGCATGGTATACTTATATCCTCCCACTGTAACTGTGAAGATATGCTGTCCTATCACTCCCAGAATTTCTTTAAGTTCTTTTGCTATTTTTTCAGCTTCTGGGATTTCCTGATCTTCTTCGGATTCTAAGTCCACTTGTTCTTCAGCTGCATCATTGTCCAAAAACCAGTGTCCTCTGGACAAAGTGACTGAATCAGCTTTGAAGTCGTGAATTGCCAACTCTTTTGTATTCACCATCCTGTATTTATATATAACAGAAAAGAAAATACTCCACCCACATGAGTCACAAGATTTCATAAGAAAATACTATATTATTCTGGAATGTTACTGACATATATAAAAAATATGAAAGACTCAATTTTAAGTGAGCATCACAGGTGTAGCAAGACATCTATTGTGCTCTCTCCAATTGTCACTTCCTTGCTCACAAAACAATTCCTGAATTGGAAGAATGATGCTAGAAAAGATGATTTAATGAAGAAACTTGAAAAAGTAATGGTAAAAAAGAAAAATGATCACAAAAAATTAAAAATCACTAAAACAAAACAACTTTTTTCCATAATAAATTACTCTTTCCCTCCCTATATCTTGCTTTGTGTTCTTTTATTTTTAGAAAGAAAATCAAGAAACTAAAATATATTTTTCTGGATTTTTATATATATATATATATATATATATATATATATATATATATATATATATATATATATATATATATATATATATATATATATATATATATATATATATATATTTTTTTTTTTTTTTTTTTTTTTTTTTTTTTTTTTTTTACCTTCTTTCCTTCCCCTCCTAATTTTCTTCTAAGGGGAAAGAAGGAAATATTTTTTTGTCTTTTCCAAAATTCCAAGAATAGGTCCATTGTGGATTATCTCTCTTCCATTGACCTAATTCTAATTTTTTTACCCAGTAACATTTCACTCCATCTGTCCTTCTGTTATGGAAATATCCATGCTCTGTGGATGAACATTTTTTGACATTTTTTGGCTTCCATATCCATTTTGTTTTTATTTCCTGTTTTGGTAAGCCATAATTGTGCATGACCTGTTTCCATATTCTTTTTGTTCTGTTTTGTTGATATTGCAACTTTGGCAATAATAGTTTTCTCTGTTTTGTCTCCTCCTCAACCTTCACCTCTTCAGTCTTTTGCTGATCTTGAGTGTATGAAGCTTGATCACTTTGTATTGTCATAATGTTCCTGTCCTTCATTGAGAAAGCAAATCCTTCGATATGTGGGTCATGAACATCCATATGATCTACCTGCTCTTCATTACTCAGAAAGAACATTAAAAACTTTTTGTCCTTGATGGTCAAATTAAGCTTCATTTTTTCAAAATTTAAAATGACTTTACCTTGTTTGAGCCATGGTTGCCCTAAAATCAGCTTTTCAGTCATTAAATGGTCTGGCCATTCTTCACAATCTATCTCCATATATTCATTATTAAATTTAATTTTAATAGAAAGTGAAGATATGCTTTGAATGTTTTTCCCTCCCAGGGTTTTGATCAAAATTCTGCTTTCAGCTCTCTTAAGATTAAACTTATTGATCAAGGCTGAGCTAATTAGATTTACTTGAGCTCCCGAATCTATCAAAACCCTTATGTTTTCATTCTGGTAATTCATCATCATCACAGGCAAATGTTCTTTTTGTTTTAGAGTGTTTTCGCATACGCATACTTGTTTCAATTTCCTAATTCTTTCCTTGGCTTCTAGTTGAGCCTCCTGTCTAATACTTTCTTCTTCTTTTTTCCTATTTTGGGCCTTTTGCAACCTTCTCCATTCCTCAGTAGTTAATGGGCACTCATACCTCTTTACTCTACATCCACTTATGAAATTTGGCATGATTTCCCCATCAATATTGGCTAACTGAATAGCTCCACTTTTGCTTATCTGATGTATGATATATGGCCCATGACCTTTTTTCTGAAACTTTTTCTGATGTTCTTTGATTGTGTAAGCTAAGACCAGGTCTCCTTCTTGTAGATCTTTGTCTTTTATGTGAACATCATGATAAGCTTTTTGTCTTTTCTTGTTTGTGTATATACTCATCACTGCTTGGAGTCTCGATGCTCCCAGTTTTTCTAAGTCTATGACTCTCTCAGATAATTCATGTCCTGTCCAATTGTATTGGTTACCCACCTTCAGTGTTGGAATAAGAAATTCCATGGGTAAAACTGCATTCTGGCCATACACCAAATTGAATGGTGTAGTCCCTAAAGCTGTTTTGTATGCCACTCTATAAGCCCAAAGAACATGATTCAATTGATAATCCCAGTCATTTCTGTTTGTGTTGACTAATTTGGTCAATACATTGCAAAGTACTTTATTAGTACTTTCTGCCAACCCATTGGCTTGTGGATGATATGGGGCTGACTTATTGTGACTAATCATGAAATAATTAGTCATGTTTTCTATGATCTGATTCAAAAAATGAGTCCCCCTATCACTTACCAATTCAATTGGTAGTCCAAATCTAGTGATAATGTTTTCATACAAAAATCTAGCAGTGGTGTGAGCATCATTTCTTTTAGTAGCTTTGGCCTCGGCCCATTTTGTCAAATAATCTGTAGCTACTAGTATGTATTCTGCATGAGATTGTCTGGCTGGAGGATGTATTGGTCCAATAAAGTCCAATCCCCATTTGCTAAAAGCTCTGGCTGAAATTAAAGGAATTAATGGCATGTTATCTCTTTTGTTTGGTTGGCTTACCTTTTGACAGACATCACATTTTTTCACATAAGTTCTAGCATCAGGAAATAGGGTTGGCCACCAAAAGCCAGAATATAAGATGAGTTTGGCTGTTCTATCACTTGAGAAATGTCCTCCAGCTACTCCTGAGTGTGCCATTTCCAACATCTCTAAATACTTTTCTTCTGGAACACAGATTCTCAGATATCCATCCATTCCTCTCTTGTATAATTGCTCTCCTATGAGTTGATATTCTTCTGAGATTACTTGTAGATTTCTTGAATCAGCACCAGCTATTACTTGTTCCCTTTTCTCCTTTCTCTTCAACTTCTCAACAATATTTTCACTCCATCCAGGGTTTTTCTGAAACCAATATAGAGTTATTAATTCTGCTTTCTGCCATGTTTGACATTGTTGACAATTATCAATATATCTCTCCACATCTTGAATCTTATTTGGCCAATGTACTCCCATCCTATTAAGGTTACTAAGAGTAACAATTGTAGAAGCATGAGTACATGGATTCCAGCAATGAGCTTTTCTTACATATTCATGTTGCTCTTCTTCTGGAGTACAATATTCCAGTATACCTGACTGATTGAGGTGATACAAATGTCCAGCTAACAACATGAAATTCCTGCTTTGTAACACCAGATGTGTATTATTTGCTAATGACCTACAAGGTCCCATGGTTAGCAAGGGAATTAATGACATTGACCATTCAGGAACACTTTCCACCTTGAATAAGTATGTATCTGGCAAATCATCATCTATAGGTGAACTAGGTTCTTTTGACTGAATTCTTGATAAATGATCTGCTCTCAAGTGTGTTTTTCCTTGTCTAACCACCACCTCAAACTCAAATTCCATTAGTAAAAGAAACCATCTTACTATTCTTCCTGTATGACATGGTTTATTTACTAAATAGAGTAGAGCTTGGTGATCCACAAAGAATTTAAACTTGTTGGCCAATAGATAATGTCTGTATTTTTTGACAGCAAAGATCATTCCCAACCCTTCTCTCTCAGTAGTTGTGTAGTTTTTTTCTGCAATGTTTAATTGTCTACTTGCATATGCTACTGGGAAATCTAATTTGCTTCCTTCTATAGGTTGTGCTAACACACATCCCAGAGCATAATTTGAAGCATCAACATGTACATGAAAGATTTTATCCCACTGAGGTGTTTTCAAGATTGGTGCTGTCACCAAACAAGTTTTTAATGTTTCAAATGCTTGGTCACATTCTTCAGTCCACTCAAACTTTGTGATGAGGGCATATAAGGGCTTGGCTATATCAGCAAATTTGTATACAAATTTTCTGTAGTACCCACAATGTCCCATAAAAGTTTGGAGTTCCTTCACATTTGTTGGTCTAGGAAGCTCTATTATGGCTTTTATTTTCTTCTCATCAGTAGAAATTCCATTTTTTGACACTATGTGACCCAACATCCTTCCTTGTCTGACATAGAATACACACTTTTCTGGGTTTAGGCATACTCTATATGTCCTGCACTTCCTGAATATTCTTTCCAAATCTTGTAAATGATCTTGTCTTTTTAGAGAAAAAGTGCATAAGTCATCTACATAGATTTCCATTACATTTCTCAGGAAGTCTCTGAAAATATGACACATCAACCTTTGAAAAGTTGCTGGGGCATTGGTCAATCCAAAGGGCATAACCCTAAAAGCATAAACCCCCCATTCTGTAGAAAAGGCAGTCTTATGTTGGTCCTCTAAAGCTATTGGTACTTGATTGTATCCAGAGAAGCCATCTAGAAAACTATAGACTTCCTTTCCTGCAACTCTCTCAAGAAGATGATCTGTTATTGGCAGTGGATAACTATCCCTTATAGTTGCTGCATTTACTTTCTTCAAGTTAATGCATACCCTAAGTTTCCCATTCTTTTTTGGCACCACAACTATAGGTGATATCCATTCAGTGTATTCTATTTCATAAATGAAATTAGCAGCCAACAACTTGTCAATTTCTTCCTTTATTTTGGCAGAGTATTTGTCATTAAATGTATAATGTCTCTGTTTGCTTGGTTTTGCATCAGGTGTCATAGGAATCTTATGCTCACAAATTTTTGGATCAATTCCTTTCAAATCTTTATAACTGTAAGCAAATACATCCCTATAGTTTTTTGCTAGGTTCCTTAATGCTTCTTCTTCTTGTGATGTCATGTCATCAGCTATTACTATTTGTCTCTCTTCTCCCTCTTCCTGTGTAATTACAATTTTCTTTGTTTGTTCTTCATTATCATATGCTTCCCCTTTCTTCTTCTCTCTTTTTGGTTTCATTCTCAGAAGTAGTCTGTCTTCTACTTCATAAGTTTTAAAGTTTGCTGGTACATCAAAGTATTGATCTCTGTTTATCTCTTTCTCTTCCTTTTCCTTTTCCTGGTCCCTTTCTATTTCTTTGTGTTTATGTTCCTTGTATTTGCCTGAGATTTTATCTTTGATTGCATCCTCAGCTTTTACTGTTTCCAAATATTGTGATTTTCCTTGTGTTAATATCATTTCCTGATTTTGATCCTCTTCTCTTTGTGATACTCCTATCATGTGTATGCCAATGTGGAAGATATCAAATCCTTCCTCATTTTGGAATTCCACTCCCACATATTCCTCACTGGCCAAATCCATTGTAGCTAAGATTTGATTCCATCCATAAGGCTCAAACTCTTCATCTTTGAATTGTTGAGGCACATAATTTTCATCTTGAATTTCTCTTTCTTCCACACAATCTTCTCTCCTTAACTTCCTTTTCCTATTTGTGATGTTTCTTAATATGTTACACTTCCAAACTGCTGATTCTCCTTCTTCCTGATCCTCCCTCTCTGATTCTTCACTTTCTTGTTGATTTTGATGTATTTTATACCATTCTCTAGGAGATATGTCACAATAGTGGCCATTTCTTAAGTTTACTCTTGTTATTCTCCCCTGGCTCTGAAGATATAAACAATCATTACCCCAATCTTGTACAATTTGCATTTGTCTCATGAAGGGTCTTCCTAGGATAATTTCATAAGATGTGGATTGTGGAAATTCTACTATAGCAAAAGTATGCTCTATTTCTATGCCACATATGTCCACAATCACTTTTTCCCAAATTCCTAGGGGCTTTTCTATATGACCATCTGCAAGTTGTAATCTCATTTTAGTGGGTAATAATTCCTTTCTTCCCCATTTCTCCCAGGTTTGTTTAGTCATTATAGCCACTCCTGATCCACTATCCAAAATGGCTTTTGCTGAATGTTTTTCATATTGTAATTTTAATGTTGAATTCCCTTCTTCTCCTTCACAATATCCTCCTATTTTGTCAATAGGAATATACCATAATTCCTCTAATTCTTGTGTTGGTGAATGAAGGTTTTCAGATATTGTTTCTTCCTTGTTCATCTTGTTTTGTAGGTGAGGATTTTGTTTCAACAAATTTTCCCATGTTGTCTGACATGTAATACTACAATGTTCACCTAAACTCATTTGGAATGTAATGTGTGGATTGCCTTCTTTATCATCTTCCTTGGTTTTTGTTTTTTCATGCTGATCAAATGTTCTCCGAGAGCTGTCTTCTTCCCCTAACCTGAGTTGTGTTTCCTGGATAATTTGCTTGCATTTTAGCATCCTTTCATGCTCTAAATCTGGTATGGGATAAGCCAATGCATGATCTGCAGGGCTTGGTCCCTCTTGAATTCTTCCTTTGTAGGCTTTGATTAGGGTGTCTAGGCTCTGAGAATTTCCTAATTCAGACAGATTCTGGGTCTTTTGAGGAGAAGTATGTTTTGAATTTGTTTGTTCCTGACTGTCTTCTTCCAGACTTTTGCCCACTTTTCTTTTCTTTTCCCATTTCCCTCTCTGTCTATTTTTCTTCCCTTTTGATGTGGAACCTTCATTTTGTTCTTTAATTGTTCCTTGTTGTTTGGCTTGTGCCCTTGTTATAACATTAAGTTCAATTTGATCATTGTCACTCAATTCCTCTTGTTCCATAATTTTGACTGTTTTTAAAGGTATGTTATTAGGTGTGTTCTGTTGTTTTTGGGGATTTTTTGGACAGTCCTTGATCAGATGTTCTCTACCACAATCCTTACAATATGCTCCCTCTATCCTGAATGTTGGAGGTTGTGGACAATCTCTAATGAAATGCTCTCCCCCACACCTATAACATGTTATCCTTGGTCCCCCTTTGAATTGAGGCTTTTGATTGGACATGTAGTTGTTAGTAATGTACATGAATGTTGCTGTGTCCATTTCAATTTTTCCATTTCCTAGATCTAGGGCTTTAAGCTCAGGTTCCCTAATTTCATAATCTTCCCATTCTTCCTGATGTCCCTCACTCCATTGATACTCCTCCTTATAAGGTGATCTGAATCTTGAATTTCCTTCATCAATGGGTGTATATTTGACTGGTACCACATTGGTTGGAATGGGAGGTTGTTGTCCCAATACTGGTCTTGGTTGCTCAGTGTAACCTGATTCCCTCTGAGCCATATAGTCTCTTTCCTTGACAGGTTGTTTGTTATAGAAGCAATCCTCCCTGGTATGGTTTGTCCATTTTCTCTCTAGTGTACAATACTTGAGTGTCTTTCTATCTTGTAAGTGTTGTGGTTTCTGATAAGGGCATTGTTGTGCCAAATGATTTTCTCCACAAATATAACATTTCTTGTTTGTGTTCATCCTAGAGTTTATCAGATTAGTTTTAGTGCTTACCTCTAGGGCTTTAGCAATAGCCTGAGCCAACTCTTCTGCTGGAGGGATTTTGTCTTCATAAGATCTGGGTTGATCAAATGCTAACAAATCTTGACCTCTGTTGTCCTCCAAATCTATTGCTTCTTTCACACAGGCTGCTAAATCAGGACATCTCCTATAGTACACTAGGGTCCTTAATTGGGCACTTTTTAATCCTTCAATGAATAAGGATACTTGTTTTGCCATGGAGGGTACTTCTTCCCTCGGGCATCTATCAATGTACTGCTTAAACCTTCTGGCTGCTTCCCTTACATTTTCCTCCTTTTGTTGTTTGAAGCTGTGTATCAATGTGGCTGTACTATGTTTGATTCCAGTCTTAGAGAATTCACCAATGAAAGCTTCTAAGAAAGATTCAATGTCTAGGTACATTTCTTTTCTCAAAGGAATGAACCATGACAAGGCTGGCCCTGTTAGGGTTAGACCAAATGCTTCAAATTGTACCTTGTAATCTTCTACTTCCTCTGCTCTAATTAGTTGTCTAAACTCTGCAGCATGAGCATGAGGATCTGAATACCCTTCATATTGGTTTTTCATGCATTTGGCTACTTGATATGGTCTAAGCATCCTACCCTGAGGTTGCCAATGAGTTCTTCTTCTGAGTGGGAAGTCATTGTTTCCTTCTGGTTCTCTGTCAAAGGGATTTGGTGAAGCATGTGTCCTTCTCCCATAATTTTGCTCATTATTAGTGTAGTTTTCATTTGGTCTAGGTATGTCTGGTTGTCCCATGTTATGTTCCCAAGGTCCTTTGTCAGCACATTGCCCTAGGTCATTTGAATTTTCTGGGTCTTGAGAGAAGATGTATACACATCCTTGCCTGTCTTCATATCTTCCATCTTTGAATTGGGCTACTGGAGTTATATTCAGGGGAATTTCTAAATTTCTCAGTCTAATGAGGAATTTATGCATTCCATCCTGGTATACATAGGTTCCAAACCTATTTGTATACATGTACTTAAGGATGTTCCTAAAATCCCCAGTTTCTATTGACTCATTTGTTTCATTTAGGTTTTCCATGTTATTTTCTTGGCTTAAACTTCTTCCTGATCTTTTATTACTTCCTGGCTCTTTTTCCTTTCTTGTTAGGTCTTGCTTAGAAAGTGAATTTATTTTATTTCCAGACCTTAGTATCATTCAACTATTTTTGACAAATTTCTGATGCTCAAAGGAGTGTTTGTCACAGTTTCCTAACCAATGTATTGGTTTTCCACGATTTTCTGTTCAAAATTGTGTGTGTTTTAATTTTCTTTCTATGTTTGTGCTTTTCACCACTTTTTAATGAAATTAGGGTTTTTCTCACGATTTTCTACTGCCAGTTGTGTTTTTTCACGATTTTCAGATGAAAATCGTGTTTTTCACGATTTTATGATGCATTTGGACTTTTTCACGATTTTCTGTTTGTTTTAAGTTTTTTCACGATTTTGTGCCTACCTGTGAGTTTTTTTTTACAATTTTCTGATGAAAATCGTGTTTTTCACGATTTTCTACTTACTTGTGAATTTTTCACGATTTTCTGTTGAAAATTGTGTTTTTCACGATTTTCTACCTACTTGTGAGTTTTTCACGATTTTCTGTTGAAAATCGTGTTTTTCACGATTTTCTACCTACTTGTGAATTTTTCACGATTTTCTGTTGAAAATCGTGTTTTTCACGATTTTGTGTTCAAAATCGAGTTATCCACGATTTTGAGTAGAGAATCGTGTTTTTATTTTTTGTTTTTTGCGATTTTGTGTCAAAATCGTGTTTTTCACGATTTTGTTCACAGAATCGTGTTTTTCACGATTTTGTGTCAAAATCGTGTTTTTCACGATTTTGTGTCAAAATCGTGTTTTTCACGATTTTGAGTAGAGAATCGTGTTTTTGTTTTTTGTTTTTTGCGATTTTGTGTCAAAATCGTGTTTTTCACGATTTTGTTCACAGAATCGTGTTTTTCACGATTTTGTGTCAAAATCGTGTTTTTCACGATTTTGTGTCAAAATCGTGTTTTTCACGATTTTGTTCACAGAATCGTGTTTTTCACGATTTTGTGTCAAAATCGTGTTTTTCACGATTTTGTTCCCAGACAATCGTGATTGCTCACAGATTGTAAAAACACGATTTTCTTAAGGAAATCGCGTTCTGGGAATCGCGATTTTGTGGGAACTTTTTCACAGAATCGCGATTTTGAGTAAAACTCAGAATCGCGATTTTGTCCAATTTTTTGGCAGAATTTCAACTTATGATTTTTTTCAATATTTTTTCACTTAGAGAATCGTTTTATCAAAATTTTAACATGCAATGAAGAAATTTTTTGAAAAACATTTTTTTTACTGAAAAACAATAAAAAACAGGAAATCGCGATTTCGTGTATTTACTATTTCCCTACTTTTTTGTGTTATTTTCTCACTTTTATGCAAAAAATATGTACTCAAAATGCTACTAGATTTTTTACCTTGCTTGCCAAGTTGACAAAAATCCAAAAACTTGCTTGTGGCTGAAAGTCGCGATTCTGCTGCTTCTGCACACTCTCTCTCTCTCTCTCTCTCACTCTCAAATGAATTTTTCTTTGAATTTCAGGTTTTTATAGTGTTCAGAAAATCACGATTTTGTACTCAGAAAGTCGCGATTTTGTTCAAATTTCAGTTTTTCACACTCTTTCACTTATTCCTCTTCACTTATTCAATCTTAATGACTCCCTCTACACTTTCTTGTGTCAAGTACCCAAATATACCATATTTTCCAAAAAAATTTCTTTGCAGAAAATCGCGATTTTGTGTAGGGAATCGTGTTTTTTTTTTTGTAGATCTTTTCTTGTGCAAATTTTGAGTATTCTATGTCCTTGCCTTCTCTCACTATCCTTCACAACTTCAATTCATGAGTCACCTGAAAAATTTTTCAAAACAACACTTTTTTACAGAAAATCGCGATTCTGTTCAGAGAATCGTGTTTTCTAATTTTCTGGTTTTTTGATAATTTTTTTCTTTTTTAAGTTTTCTTTCTCTTTGTTTTGCTTCAATTTCTTCTTTTCTTTGTAATTGACTTTGCTTCTGATTTTTTGCACCAAAATCACAATCTCCCTCAGAAAATCGCGACTTTGTGCAGAAAATCGTGTTTTTCTCTATTTTTGATTTTATGCCACTTTGAGTAGTTTTTTTTTTTTTTTTTTTTTTTTTTCTTTTTGATTACCTTCAAAACCTTTCAACAACTTCAATTCAACCTTCACTTATAATGAAATTTCAAAAGCAATTACTTTTTTCAGAAAGTCGCGATTCTGTGCAGAGAATCGTGTTTTTCAATTTTCTGGTTTTTTTGATCATTTTTTGCTTTCTTTTCCAGTTTTTCACAATCACTCCTAACCACAACACCTCACTTCAACTTCTTATCAAGAAAGGAAATTTGTTTGATTGTTTTTGATGAGTTTTGTGAATTTGTTTGGTATTTTTGCCCTAAAAATAAAGGTGAACACTTTACTTAGGGTTTCTGGTTTTGGAAATCAACTGATCCTATGGTTCTTGATTGGTTATGAGTTTCTATGTCCTTGGCTATCACTAAAGTACCAAAGAAAGGTTCTCCAATGAAAAAGTGTTATGAAAGGCAATCAATTTTTGTAAAGATAAACTCAATCATATGATTTTTTTTCAAAATGCAGCACAACTCAAGACTTAATGCTCAGACTTGGTCAACAACTGAATCCCTCATTCCCACATCTAGCTACTTTAACTGTCCTTTCCTTAGCATCACCATGTTATCTTCCCAAGATCACCCATGGTGTCTAGTACTTGGGCAAAAAGAAATCTAGAAATGCAAGAATAGATTCAAGTTACCTCCATCTTCAGCTTCTTGGCTCAAATCCTCCACACACCTGCACTTTTACTTCACCAAATTGATGAGCAACTATCAATCTACAAAAATTTCAGCACTTTCACTTCTACAAGACATCCATTGCTTTCTTCTTCCCTAAAGACAAACAATGATATCTACCTATTCATGTGCACTTTTCCTTATTGATGAGCTTTACCTTGTTTTCCATCATCAACTGAAGATCCGGCAAAGGTCCAACTTCAAAGAAGTTCTTGGAATGATCCCCGGCAACGGCGCCAAAAAATGTTTTGTTTTGGACTCCAAGTTGTCCTCTCCAATCATGAAGTAACAAAGAATCAACAAATCATCTTTATTTTGTCAATCCTAGGAATATCCACAAGACCACAGCCCCTTCAAGATAACAGAGTCAAGGAAATAAGAGATTGATGGCTGGATTGCTGAGAGAAATTGAAGATGAAGAGAAAATCTTGAGATTACCATAACTAAGGCAAATCTCCATCATTTCCTATGTTCTTTATGTCAAAACCATGCCATTTCATTAGCAGAATACAAATATGAACTCAAAACTGAAAAATATCACCTGTATCACCAAGACGAGACAATCGCGATTCTGTACCAACAGACGATTTTCACAATTTTGAAACTTTCTGCAGTCCTTTCCACTCATTTACAGCAATAGGTCCCTCCCTTCATACAACTTACTCAGTAATACACAATTAAGACTCACAAATCTCCATGCTTAGACAAGAGACAAGCTCACACATCAAAAGAAATACACACAATAAGAGAAAACACGATTTTGCAGAAACTCTTTCTTCTCTATTGATAGCTTGAGCAAATGGCTAACCAACCTCTCCAAAATAGAGAAAATTGACTTATATACATTTTCAAGTGTCCCTTTTCACACTTGAAATTAGGTCTTTTTCTCTAATTTTCTAAAAAAATGCTATCTAAGAGTTTCTAAAAATTCTACAAAAATTACATAAGATCCTCAACCACATAAGGAAGACTCTTCCTTATTTTTACAATCATTGCATAAATATTTTACAATTTTTTTTGACTTTTTACTAATTTTTTCATCAAAAATGCTCCTTCAAAATCACTCCTTCCAACACCAAGCCTCATATGGAGTGATAGACTGCAGCGCTTTAGTGGGACACCTGTTCAGTACATATGCTGCACACATGACAGCCTCAAGCCAGAAACTATGTGGTAAAGCCTGACTCTTGACCATGCACCTCAGCATCTCCATGAGTGACCTGTTCTTTCGTTCAGCAACTCCATTCTGTTGAGGTGTATACGGCACTATACACTGGTGTTTTATCCCACGTTCAGCCAGAAATGCATTAAAATCAGAAGACATATATTCCCCCCCTCGATAAGAACGGAGGGTGCCCATTTTACATGCTGATAGATTTTCAGCCAAAACCAAAAACTATTTAAAGCACATGAACACTTCGGACTTTGCTTTGAGTGGATATACCCATGCATGCCTGGAAAAATCATCAATGAAAGTCATGAAGTAAAGGTAATTCCCAAAAGAGGGTGTCTGCATAGGACCACAGACATCACTATGTACAAGCTACAATTTCTGCGTAGCCCGAATTGAACCATCTTTTGGAAAGGAGGAACTCTGCATTTTGCCCAAAATACAGCCTTCACATACATGTTTTCCAGGTGCCTCAAGCTTGGGCAAAGAAGACACCATACCAGATTTCTGCAGGCGTAGCAAACTAGCAAAATTCAGATGACCAAAGCGTGCATGCCAAAGCTTTGCATCTGACATAGCCTGAGAATCATGAACTGCACATGCCGAATCATTCACAGATCTTTCATAGTCTATGAGCTTATACAGCCCATGACACAAAATGCCAGAAGCAATAATCACATCACCATTTGATAGATCATGAACTGTACACCTGTCATCAACGAATTTCACAACCACGACAATCTTGGCTAATGCAGAAACTGATAATAGATTCTTCTTGATCCCTGGCACAAATAAAGCATGTGACAAGGTGAAAGAACTACCATCAGCAGTAGTCAGAATGATCTTACCAACTCCCATAACAGGATAAGAGGAGTTGTTGGCGCATGTGACAGTATTCTCTGTAGGGGCAAGCTCAAGTGAAGAGAAGAAACTGCGCTGCGAGGTAATATGTTTGGTCGCCCCACTGTCAAAGTACCAAACATCTGAGTCCACTGCAGACATGCACTGGTCATGAGAAGATGGTTCAAAACTGCAAACAGTAGTAAACGCCCATTCTTCTTCCTGCACAAGATTAGCAGACTCTATTTTTGGTGTAGAGGCTTCTGCAACAACCATTCCAGCCTCCTTTTTCTTTGCTTCTTTTGCAGCCAGTTTTGGACAGTTCTTTATGATATGATCATTCCCTTTACAGTACTTGCAAAACAATTTCTGCTTTTCTGATTTCTTCTCATCTTTATCCTGGTTCTTTGAATGTGCAAGATTTGCAGATTTCTGCTTACTAGTAGAAGAGCTCCATTTTCCTTTACCCTTCTGACTAGCCAGGAAAGCTTGATTTGCAACACGCATAATGGACATGTTCTGCTTGGATTGATCTTCCTGCAATAGAACAGAGACTAACTCCTCAAATGATAAGGCATTCGGATTTCCTTTCATCATCAACCGAAGAGTAGAAGCAAAACTTTGATATGAATCAGGAAGACTATTCAGAACGGTTTGCACAAGTGAGCTATCTGGTATAACCTCATCAACAGAAATCAATTGTTCCTTCAAATCTTTGATCTTCGTTAGGAAACTGTCCATAGAATCACCTTCATTCATATGCTCACTCTCCAATTGTTTTCGGAGGTAAGCAACACGAGCCTCATTCCTAGAGGCACAATGACTTGCTCTAGAGACCACAAATAGCCAAGATAAGGTTGATCCACAGAAGGCATATGCTAAAAAGAGAGTTAAATATCATGTCTAATCATTGAGGGAAATCAAAAGAGCTCAGAAATTTGTGGGACTCCTCATTCCAAGACTTTCTTTCATGAGAGTGGTTAAGGAGATCTCTATCAATCTTTTCTCTATGATGAAGACTACTTCATTTGCAAACGTCAAATGGCAGACTTGGGCTCTTCTATGCTTGCAAGAAGCAGCAGAAGATTTTGCAATTGATTTTATAAATGATGTCTATCTATGTGCAACACATTTTCATAGGGTGACACTTATGGCCAAGGACTATGTTGTTTGTCCAAGCTAAGATACAAGTTTGATAAATCCATTGTCCCTCTTGACAAGCATGATCAAAAATTTTTTGATATTCTTAATATACCTCCAGCAAGAAAGCTAAGCCATCTACAATCGAAATTGAAGAGGTCCCTTCTCATGAACATTCAACAAGAAATGCAGCAAAGTGTGACGAGAAGAGAAGGATGAATCTTATGTCAAAAGAATCTATTATCCTTGAGGACATTCAGAGGTTGAAGAAGGCTAACTTAGAGCTTTTAAAGAAAGGAGATGGCCAAGTAATTGTAAATGCTTCAATGCCATGGGAGGAAGACTTCATGCTTGACATAAGGCCTCAAGACAATAAAATGTTGAGAGATTTCAATGTTGAGATCTCTAACAACATTGTCAATATAGCTCTCATGTATTTTTTAGACCATAATATGCTCCATTTTATCAGTAGTTGATCTCCTTGATGCATCTGCTACTAGTTTTATGTTGTAGGATCCTACTCTAGCAATGTGAGGAGTTATTATCAAGGAAGGTCTTTATTTTGGATCCCCTTGTGACTCAGTGTATATTATACAAGCATGGAGAAATTGGTCATTTTCTCAAGAATTTTAGTAAGAAGAGAGAATATATAGTTTATCCGTTTATTGATAAGTAAGTTTTTATTTCTATATATCATATAAAGTCATTCATTTCTTAATGTTGGTTTTATTAATAAGTATGTGTCATATTTTCAGGGGGTCACTAGAATCTTATAATTATTGATTTTGTTGAATACCAAGCTTATTCATGAACTCTCTCCAATCACTGCATGGGAACTGCAAATTGTAAGTTATTTTACACTTTCATTGCTCTTGTACGCTTCCATTGCCATGCATTCTAATTATTTGTTTAGCCTTGTAGTGCTGCAAAACTTTTGAAAATGCACATTGATTAGAAATATCCAAGGAAAGTGAATGAAGAAAAAAAGTTTGGTTATATGCAAATTCATGTGCCACAACAGAAAGACAGAACATCATGTGGATGGAGAGTAATTGCCAATGCAATCAGGTTCTTATAGCGTAGATTTTATAGTCCTAGTCTAAATCTATCTGACTATCCAGATGCATGAATCCTTTTGGTCAGAGAAAAATCAATTCATGCCACCTTAAAAGATGTTATATGTCCTTATGATCTAGACTCTCCTCCACCACCTCCACCACCAGGACATAAGAATATTGAAGATAAGAAGAAAGGACCTCCTATTCACTAATAAGCACAAAGGTGAAGGCTTAAAAATGTATAGAGTTTTGTATCTATCTTGATACTTAGCCCATTATTTCCAACATATGTTGGAAGATATTTATATGCTCTTTGTTGTAAATATAATTTTGTACACAAAATAACCTTCAGAGCATTGTATGTATTGGTAAATGATTCCATTCTATCTTTATCTGGAAGATAGTAATTAGAACTCATGTTTCTACAAAGAAATGGTTTTAACTTATTAAAGTTGGTAGTAGTTTTTCTAAAATATAAGTTGTGTTGTGCCCCTTATTCATGAGATAAACTAAGATAATAAGTGGTCTATAATTAATTTCTTCATTAATATGCTATATCATGATTTGATGATATCTGAATCTAAAACTTGGGGTTGTGAAGGAAAATGGAGAAATTTTGATGACACGACCAATTCAAGCGATTAGGGCACTCGAAGAACCTCCATTGCCCC
This sequence comes from Ceratopteris richardii, assembly GCA_020310875.1. Classification (NCBI taxonomy): domain Eukaryota; kingdom Viridiplantae; phylum Streptophyta; class Polypodiopsida; order Polypodiales; family Pteridaceae; genus Ceratopteris; species Ceratopteris richardii. The sequence goes on along the minus strand of CM035416.1, from coordinate 187,853,771 downwards.
TAATCACTTGAATTGATCGTATCCTCCAATCTCCTCCGTATTGTAACCCTTGATGCTCTTAAACTTAGTTTATCACTCACACAAAAGGCATGACCGATTCAAGTGAGGAGAGCAGTAGGAGAACTTCAAATGGTCCTTATCGCTTGAATCAGTCGTCCCTTTTCATAATGGCCCATTAACATAAAAAAAGAAAGACGAACAATTCAAGCGATAAGGGCCTTCAAAGAACCTTCATTGCCTCTTATCGCTTGAATTGGTCCTGTCCTCCAAGCTACCCCCCTTTGTAATATTCCTACCTTACTACTTTATATAACTAAGCAGTAACATGGAGAACTTCTTATCCTTATCTTGACCAATAGAATTTTTTTGGATGATACAAACCTTACATAGCAATTGCATGTTTGAGACAATTATAAAATTATTTTCTTAATGGAGATATTCTTTAACCTATAAAAGTCTTTGCATAATATAAACCTTAAAAGAGTGAGGATATAAACCAAAACAATCCCAATATGAATATGATGAGTTTACATAAAAAAGAGATGTAACCTTGCACAGCAATTGCATGTTTGAGACAATGATAAAATTCTTTGTTCAATGGAGATATTCTTTAAACTATAAAAGTCTTTGCACAGTAGAAACCTTAAAAGAGTGATGATATAAACCAAAACAATGCCAATATGAATATGATGAGTTTACATAAAAAAGAGGTGTATTTAGTAGAAGAAAAAGGGCAAGAATGATTACATTCTTAAGGGTTGGAATTTGATCACCTTGGATGGCAGGCAAGTAATGCAAGTTACTATTTTATCTGATCTAATGTTTACCATTGCACCATCAATTGAGAATTTGAATTATGTTGAAACCTTATCAAGGAACTCTAGGAGCTCCCTTACATTTTTGAGTTTCCAATTTGTAGTGAAAATTATTTTCCTAGGTTGAAAATCTGGATGAATCAATAACTTTAACTCAAATTCTTAATAATTCTAACTCAAATTCTTGACAATTCTCCTATGAATCCAAGGGTATCTAGAGTCCAAGCTTTTTTTTCACATTTTGTAGGCATATCCTAAAACAAGTGATTGTCGAGATATCTGATATGAAATTGAAAGAGAATTCAAACTAACTTTACATAAAATGATGTTTCCTAGCTTTTGAGCTTCTTTGCTATCCCATTTCCTACCTAAAACATCATCAATCTCTGAAATTCAAACTCTCCTATTCAACCACATTGTTTTTGTTTTTTGTAATAACATCTTTTTATAACATGCTACAAAAATGTGAAGAGGAAAAAACTATTGAATCTTTATCCTTTGAGAAATTCGACTTGCAGACATTGCCCTTTGGATGTCATCTTTCATTTTGCATAGAAAACTTGAAACTATTGAATGATGAGAAGCATGCCAATCTAATGAAGAAATGCAAGGAGCACGCAGATGTACAAGATTTCCATAAGCACTCCTCCCTAATGGCACTTGATAATCTGCAAAATAAATAAATAACTGAATGCTATTGAAAAATTGAATAGATTTGTTTGCATACATAAGTTTTGCATAATCCTTATGAAGGACTTTCATTGTTCTTGTTAAACATTCAACAGGTTGCCATACTAGAATATTAGAAGGAAAAATATATGCAATACAAAAACATATACCTTGTAATACAAAAAAAATTGAAATTGATAGAAGAGCATTGATAAACTTCACTTACAGTACGATGGGAATTGCAGACGATTGTCTGGCACGATATCCTTAGCGTTGTACACATGTTGAACTTTTGCAAACCAACCATCTCTCTTCAATTTAAAACTAAGAATATGACTTTCCAATGGGTTTTACGTTGTCTCTTTTAGTACCCTTGACTTCATGGACACCTCTGCAACTATGTAGCATAGTCACCCAATCATTTAGCTTCACAGAAAGAGTTTTCCATAAAGAATCCTCTCTTCTGTTGTAA
>CM035416.1:187720525-187813025 GCA_020310875.1 Ceratopteris richardii | reverse complement strand
TACATAAGGATCATAAAGTCCTTCATTTATAGTTCCTTTGAGATATTTGAGTATCCTCTTAGCAGCATCCATGTGTAGTTTCCTTGGTGTGTGCATGAATTGACTTAGCACAGTCACAATATAGCATATATCTACCCTTGTCAATGTGGCATAGTTGAGACTACCCACAAGGCTTTGATATGATGTGATGTCCTCTATGAGTTCACCTTCATGTGAGCTCAATTTATGGTTGACCTCCATTGGAGTACCTGCAATTTTACAATCCTCCATCTTGAATTTTTCTAACATATCCTTGATATACTTCCTTTGAGTGAGAAATAAACCATGATCTTTGTAAACAACTTCCAAACCTAGGAAGTAGGTAAGTGAACCTAAATCACTTATCTTGAATTCTTCTCTCATCTGATCTTTGATCTTCTTCATACCATCTGCATCATTCCTGTAAGTATAATATCATCCATATACACATAGGTAGATGACCTCACAATTACTCTTTTTAATAAAGAGTGAAGGATCTGTCTTGCTTGGTTGAAAGCCTTTGTCCTGCAAGAATGAAACAAGCCTGAAATTCCAAGCTCTTGGGGCTTGCTTGAGACCATACAATGTTTTGTTAAGTTTACACACATAATCAGAATAAACTTGATTCTCAAAACCAGGTGGTTGTGCCATATATACCTCTTCTGTTATCCAACCATTCAAGAATGCATTCTTTACATCTAGTTGGAGTATCTTCCAATTCTTGGAAGAGGCAATACTAAGCAAAACCCTAATAGTAGGCATCTTTGACACAAGAGAGAAGGTCTCCTCACAATCAAGTCCTTGAGTTTGTGCAAAGCCTTTTGCTACAAGCCGTGCCTTGTACCTGTTTCTGGAACCATCAGAATTCTTCTTGAGTTTATAGACCCATCTTGAGCCTATTACCTTCATAGATGAAGTCTTGGGCACCAAATCCCAAGTGATGTTTTCCTCAAGTGCTTCAATCTCTTCCTTCATTGCATGCTTCCATTCTAATTTTGCTTTGGCCTCTTCAAAGGATGATGGCTCCTCTTGATTTATGTCATGTGCTATGTAAATAGAATGTTTAGTTACTAATGAGGTGTCAAACCCATACCTTTCTGGTTTTTTTCTTTCCCTTATAGATCTTCTTGAGCCATGTTGTGAGGATTCAACCTCATGTCCTAGTTCTTGCAATTTTGCTTTACCTTTAGACTTCCATGCTTTGATTTTTTCCATCTGATTTTCTTCATCATCTTCTGAAGTATCTTGTTCTTCAATCTTTGGTTGATGTTCTCTGCCAAGCTTTGGAAAATCTTCTTCAAGGTCATATGGTAATTTGATCTTCATGCATGAATCTTCATACCATGAATTGTTCTTGTCAAAAACTACATCTCTGCTTAGCAAGAATCCTTTGTTGGTAGCATTGTATAACCTTTAACCCTTTTGATTGTTGGCATATCCAATAAATACACACCTTTCTGCCTTTGGATCCATCTTGCCTCTAACCTTTGAAGGAACATGAGCTGTAACCTGTGAGACTTTCCAAATTGACATGCACTGCACTTATAAATCATGTGTTGTTTTGACAAGTTAGGGAGTCCAAGTACACTTTAGTCCCTGCAAATTTGTTTTAATGATCTTTCACCAATATGTGTCAATCTCTTGTGCCATACCTCTTGTTCTGTGAGTGTTTGATTACCATAGTTAAAGAGAGCTATGTTCCTTATATCTTGCAACTCAAAGGTGAATAATCTACCTGTTTTTTCTCCCTTTGCTATTCTTATGAACCCTTGGCTAGGGTCTTCCACATATGCTCCTCCTCTTGTGAACCTGACTGGCAATCCCTTTTCTACCATCTGCCCAACACTTATCAAATTCTTTGTAATGGTAGGGACATAGAGTACCTTACTGAGTAGGTTGATGTTTCAATCAGGTGCTTTGACATTTCCTATTTTCTCCACAAGATGTCTTGTATCATCTCCTGTTTGTACCTCGTGCTTGTTCCTTGGATCTTCTAAATCTAATAGGAGGGCCACATTTCCTGCCACATGATTTGAACAACCTGAATCTATGTAGAAAACATGCTCATCAGATTTACCTTGTGGCATAGCCATGTTCATGATTAATAATGAATCCTCTTTGTTTGAATCTTCTGTGTAGTTATTGAAGTCTCTTCTTCCTTTGTAGCCTCCTTGATAGTTTGAATGATTGTAGTTGTTGTACTTGCCATGATAATTGTTGAACCTTCCTCTCGAGTAGCCATAACTTCCTCTATTGTATCCCCTGCCTCTTTGATTCCAGGAATTCCTAAATCAATTTTCAGTTGTATGAGTAGTTAATCCACAAATAAAATATGGGTTGGAGTCTTGGGATCTCCCCCTGCCTTGTCTACCTCCTCTTCCTCTACCTCTGCCATGTCTTCCTCTACCTGCATAGTTAGCTTGATATGTTCCTGCTTCATCATCCACTTTCTTTGACTTTCCTTTGTTTTCTTTGGACTTGCTTTTATCAGTATATAAAGCTGAAGATTGATTACCTTTAGAGCTTTCTCCAATCTTGATAAGTTTTGCCTCTTGAGTGAGCAGTTGTCCAATGAGTGTATTGAAATCAGGTACATGCATGTCCATGTACAAATCCATAGCTGTGGTGAATGCTTCGCACTTGTCATCTGCCTTCAAGCCATTGATGACCTGCCTTTGCTCTTCATCTATTACCTCTCCAATGCTTCCCAACTGATCAGCTATGTCCTTGATCTTTGTGACAAAATGAGTCACATTTTGTTTGGGAGCCTTCTTGAGGGTTGTGAAATCCAGCCATAGTTGATGCTTCCTAGCTTTGGTACTTGAAGAGAAGAAGGCTTCAAGTGCATCCCACACTGCCTGAGATATCTTACAACTTCTAATGTGAGGCAACAAAAAATATGAGATAGAGTTGAGGAGATAAGACCTTGCAAGTGCATCCTTGGAGCACCATGTGCTCAATCTTTCTTGTTTTTCTTGTGTTGGTTGACTTTTGTTCCTGAAATTTGACATAACTTCATCTCCAGCCACAACCATATAAACTTCTACCTTGGAGAAAAGCTTCCATCCTTAATGACCAAGCTGAGTAATTACCTCTATCCAATTTGTCAATTGATGAAGGAAATCCATCTACCATCTTTGCTCTGATACCACTGTGAAGAGATGGATAGATATGTGCTTGAAGATGAAGAGGTGCTTCAAAATCCTTGCACTACACCAGCCAAATGAACTCCAGGAGTATGTGGTGGGCCCTTTTTGCTTTCCAATGGATGTGTTAGACACTCTATGTACCTTGGAAGATCAATCTCAAAAAGATAGATCAAACCAAATGAGCTAGAATTAATTCAGAGGTGAAAAACTTGCTATTTTGATTCATACACATGTCTAGTGTTTTGAATAATTCTTTGAGCACAGCAAGAATTAGCTTAATTCCTTTTGGGGAACTCTAATTAGCATAGAGAGCTAACTTTCAAGAGTAATCTCATCAGAAATGATAAACCACACAATGTGAATAAAGTTTAACAAGTAAGAGCATCATCCCGATTTTCACGGGCTTTTACAGTACTCAGACCAGTGAGCAGTAAAATGAGAATAACTCAAGATTCAAGAATCTAATGATTATGAAATTTTGTATGCTTATACTATACATTATGCTGAATCCAACAAGCATTAAATCACTGAATTTGGTCAAGTACACACTGAGAAACATCTCTGACATGATGAGTGAAAAAAATCGAGTTCCTGACAGAGGAGTGAAAATGAACAGACAGGGTTGACTTCAAATGAAAAATTGAAGATTGAAAACTCCAATAGCAATGAAAATTTGTGAGCTTATAGTAGACTTAGAGAACAAACTTTAGCAACTTAAATCATCAAAAAAGATGCACTACACATGGAGAAACCATCTCTGCAATCTGACTCAAAAATGTGAAAGGTATAGCAATGAACAGTAGACTCACAATGACATGAAGATATGGACTTCAATGATCATAGATTTGAAAGTATAATGATTGTACAATACAAAGGACTTACAAATACAAATGTGTGCCTTGAGTTCACACTCTGATATGGCATAAAGCTCAACTGATCCACGCCTAAGAAATGCGACTAATCTGCCATGTATTTATAGGGAGTTTTGGAGCCAAGTTTTGAATTTGAATCTTGCTCACCTAAAAGTGATCTCCCAACTTTTAGATATTGATTGATTCTCCAACCACCAAATCATGAATTCGTGGCTTCTCTCTCTATTTTTGCCAAGTGGACTCAACCACTTTTAGATTCCTTTACTTTTACATCAAGTAAAGTCTTAAAAAATTACATGAGTGAGTTCTCACATGAGCTCATGCATAGACTTCAATTCAAGACTTCTAACTATTTTTGTGAGACCCAAGCCAATACTTAGGCTTGTAGTTGATTTGTTCCAACTATATATATATATATATATATATATATATATATATATATATATATATATATATATATATATATATATATATATATATATATATATATATATATATATATATATATATATATATAGAGAGAGAGAGAGAGAGAGAGAGAGAGAGAGAGAGAGAGAAAGAGAGAGGTGTATAGAGAGAGAGAGGTGTATAGAGAGAGAGAGGTAGTTAGGTAGATAGATAGGTGCTGTAAGGAAGTAGCCGCAAACATGAAGAATGAAAATCGGAAGGTGGCATGATGTAAACCCTAATATGGTACAAAAACAAACACAACAAGATTGCCAATTCTGCAAGGAGTAGGACTCAGTTGTTACTTAATTCACAATTCATAGACTCTACATCACTTAAGTCATGAACTTGATTGGCGTTAAAAGTAATGCATAGGTTTAAAGATCATTGTAGCCCTCAAGTGTACTCAGGAAAAAGCCATTTATGCCTCTGCCTGTAGCTTCTTTCCTTGAAAGCACATACTTGGATTATGCTGGAGTTTCTAGGAGATTCTATTAAATAAACTACAGATGCATGAACAATGTCTTCATTGAATGCTCTTTATTCAATAGGTAAATATCTTTCGTAGTATCAAGGCCCTCTCCTATGGATACAGCGCTCAGATATTCGGGAGGCCTTCAGCCAATTTATTCTCAGCTGCTGGAAGTTTCTTTCAAGAAAATGATAAGCCATCCACACTGATGTGTTTCCTATTCTTTTGCCATTGAATTTAGAGACAGTGTATTGACATTCTCAAAATGGTCCAGGACAATCACTCACAAGATTGCTACTTATTAGATGTTACCGATGGCTGGAGCCATTATACTTTATGGTACATTCCAAAAGGTTCTCCCCAGAAAATGCCACATCGTCCCATATTTATGTGTTTCACTTTGTCTTGCAACTGTAAATAGCCAATAAGAGTGCTATGATTCTAGAACCATCAGATCAATTATTAAAAACTTCAAAGAACTCTGAAGGTTCTTTCTATAAGAAGCAAGATTTTAGTGTTGATTCAGTAAATTTTACAGTTTGATCAGACAACTATGTTAAAATGCAGTGATTTAATGTGCATACATGTGCATACACATGTATGGAAAAGAGAGGGAAGTTTTATTTTAAAAAAAAGAAAAAGGAAAAGGGGAGGGGGGGCAGACGTGGAAAGAGAGGGACAAGACACAGAAAAGAAGGGGGAGAGAGATCACACAAACATGCTTCAAGTTTTTACAGATGATGCCCTAAATCTAAAACTTATATTTTCCAAATTGACATCGAAAAGGGGCTGCCAAATGGATTCCTCACCCAAAATTGCAGAGGAAGCCATGTATGAACTCTAAAAAGTATATATGGCTACCCGAGTGAAATTGGCTCTGCCAGCAGGAATGTGTGCATACCACAGGAAAGCAGAGAATAGCAATTATGAACCCTGCTCAATCAATCTAGATCCTTTACAGAGGCCTATAAATGGTATGTACAACCACCCAGCTCAACTTGCTCCATCATAGATATGAGGATTTGCATAATTGAGGGAAAAAACAAACTTCATAACCTCATTTCAATGACCAGGTTGCATTTGGCCAAATTGATATATAGCCTCCAACACCTTAAACTACACAACATCATCATCTATTAGCTGCACCACAGCAGAGACCCTCAACGGTTCATCTTTGACCAGATCACACATAGCGAGTACCATGCCTATATTTTCACGAGCACTTAAACTTCTGGCACTTACACCGACTCCTGCAGCACATCTAAGCCCCAATAGAGTATTTGTGAACACCTTTGCTCGGTATTGCATTTCCTTTCCTACATCTTTGGGCATGGACGTCAACTTACAGAGCATATGGTCACAAGGCAGTACGTCAGCAAAAATCTCAATACGCCACAGAGCACCTCCATAAGGGACTCCTTGAGATTTCCAATCCAGATGATTTCTCCAAATCTTGTCATTGAAATCGAACTCTATACCAAACCTAAATGGAGGAAAATTTTCCAGATGCATGCCATAGCCGGGCTTTGCAGACCATGTGAAACCTCCTGTGGTCCTCCTCATCCCTGGATCAAGATTCTCTACACCCTTATTGTCAGACATGAAGGAAACAAGAAATGAGTTAGGTAATTTTTTTTCTTTATATGGGCATTCTCCATCTCTTCCATTACTGCTATTGCTATCTTCACCATTGTCTGTGCTCCATCTGTCCGAATCACTGCTATCCTGTTCACTTAAGTCTTCATCATCATCTTCATCTTCGTCATCCTCCTCTTCATCATCGATGTCATCTTCTTCTTCCTCATCAGTGTATGAAGGTGTCTTAGCTTCACTGGGGCTGTGATCAAGCTTTGAAAGGTACTCATTCAATAAGACTTGGTGCCATATACTATTGTTAGCTACATCAGAGGAAAGATTCGCATCTTCCAATTCTCTCTTGACCTGCAGGATCTCATTGACCTTCAGATGTGCAAAAATTATTCCACCTTCTGTAAATAATTCAGTGCAAAGCTCGAGTCCCACAGCATCAGTTTCCCATAATCTCCTCAGTCTCTTCAGATCTTGCTCCTCTCTCTCTTTAACAATATCAACTGCATGGCGTGATTCCATTTGCAAGACACATACTTCCTTCCTTTTACTCTGCCGATTCTTCACAAGCAATCGACTCCCTCTCTCACCAGTCCTGGTTCTTGACATTCTAGGTACCACCACACCACTTGTGCCAGCCTTTCGTGAACACATAGACTTGCTCCTTTTCCGTCGTAGCTCTTCAGGAAAACTAGTTTCTTTTTCTCCAGCTGCCTCTACTTGTGCTAGTTTCCAGTCAATCAATGCCTGCTTAGCCAGTTTGTACCTATCTGCCTCATTAAGAACCCACAGCTCGTCTGACTTTAAAAGATGGCAAAGCACCTAAAACATATAAATACTGTTATAAACCCTTCAATGCATACGCATAAACATAAACACCCCGGACCCAAACCAAAAAAAGAAAAGGCAAACTCCACACAATGTTGCATTCAAAAGGGCGTCACAAGGTGTCATCACTGAATTTAGAGTTACAGAATAGTGCACGAAGATATGATACGCAATGTTTATATTTCTTTTTTCATTTTTCAAGCGTAATACAGAACTGTATCAAAAGCAAGCGACATGCACAAGACAGGAGAGGGTCTTAAATTCTCAGTAGAGAGTGATTAAGCAAGTCACCACAAGTCCCAATCTCCAGATTCTCATGCGTTCAACATCCGAGTCATAAATAATTGTGTACGCTGCATGAAAGACATATGATATAGAGGGTCTTAAATTCTGAGTAGAGAGTGATTAAGCAAAGCAAGTCACTGCAAGTCCCAATCTCCAGTTTCTCATGACTTCAACATGTGACTCATAAATAATTGTGATATAGAATCCCTCCCTCTCCTCAAGACTCCAATCACACCTCGTCTATGAAAGCCTAGAGAGTGTAAGCCCTTGAAACAGCCCATCCTTGAGCTTTGCTACTAAAATGAATCTTTGATACTTCTTAAAAAATGTACCAGAATTCAAAGTTTACCGCACGTAGCTTACATTGGAAACAAATTTGCACGATCTTGAACGGGGAACAGACTTCCAAGGAGGTCAGACCCCAAGTGCTGTTCTTCAAGGATATCACTTAAAAAAGTTCCCACAAGCTGGACCAACCATGCGACCCAAATATTCTAAGGTGAATGAATCATAAGGTGATAGAAACTTAATTTCTAACCAACTTATGCAAGCCTCAAGAGTCAAAGATCAGAACCACATCTTATCATTGGCCCTCAAGCCAAAGTTTTCTGGGAATTCTCCCTTAAAAATTTGCTATTAGCACCACCAAAACCTCTATTACTAGGCATACTCTTGTTGCACTCAGACGCAGTGGGGCAAGATAAGGACACAGCACACACCCAAGGTGTGAAGACAAAAGTGCATGATAACTCTTATACCACTTGCTGGAGACAAATTTGCAACCTTAGCATAGGTGCACGCTCTAACAGAGTAACTCTTGGAAAGAAGACTACTAGTGAAGCAAATAACCCGCTTCCTGACATATTTGAAAGTGAACAGAATTATATTAGGCTTATAAAGCAAACATTCAAATCAAGTTTCATTTGTCTAATAACAGACAAAAATCAAGATCTTTATTTAATAGAGAAGATCCATATTTGTTATATACATTTCAGTATATTGTTGACGTTAAACAAACTTGTAAGAATGCCACATGAAAACAAACGATAAGCCAACAATGACCCAATGGTAAAGCCTGAGCACCATGGACAGGTGTCTAGGGCTCAACTCCAACATGGGTCTCGAGATGTCCCCCAATTTCTGGAATGGGGAGGATCCCATTTCGTAATTTCAACTGAGTGCTTTTAAAAATTACTACTAATAAATATATATATAATAGAAAAAATTATCTAAAGACTTGCGAATAAAAGGTAAGAAACACAAACAGAGGGATTAGAAAATACACCGATGACAAATCATGCAAAGTAATAAGATTACGGTAAAACACAAAACATATATAAATGAAAATGGTCAGAATCAAAAGAAAAATAAAATAAAAGTAATAAAATTAAAAATGGAACACCGAATCTGTATACAAATTAGAAAGGAATGATTTGTTTCTTCTTTTGTATATAGACAAAAAAATAATAATCAATCAAAAAAAAAGGTGTATCTTAACTTCTATGTTTGTCTCAACAAGAAGATTCAGATTTCAATGCCATGCATAGCTTGAACAGGTGTTTGACATCCCTGCTTACATCACTACTGTCTTAAGAGTTGCTACAAGCCTTAATTGAGCGACTCTTCAAATGAAGACTCTGAGAAAACCAATGAGCTGAGTTTCTAATACTTCCATAAGTGTTAGGCAGATTCAGCAATGATAAAGCTCTGTACTGAAAAAAATGACATCAGAAAATATAATGGTTAAAAAAAATAAGTTGTTAAAAAGCCAACAATAACGAAAACAAAATTTAAATTAAAAAAGTGGATTGCAATTAAAACTGAAAGCAGAAAATTCCTAAATGAATAAATAAATTAAAATCTGAAAATAATAAAAATTAAAAACTAGAAAATAACCTTGAAGATCAGAAGGAAGTAACAAATATGAAATTAAACGTAATCTCTCAAAAATCTATCAAACAAGATAAGTTCCCCTCTTCTATTGAACTTACTAATGATCAATTTCAACAAACCAAATGTGAAGAACCACAAATGAACTTTAGCACAAATAAAGAAAGACCTTACCATTTTAAATTTATTGCGCACAGTGCAAAGAAAAAGAAAAATTTTGATTCCAAAGAATATGGTAGCTTGTTCATAGAGGTGGTTATTGAATTAAACCTTTTTTAACACACCAAGATATTTATTCGGCATATTACAAAGCTAAGGTGAAAGAGACCATGGAGAGCTACACAATGATGTGCTCCAATCCCCCAATGACCAAGGGGATGAGCAGTATTAGCCAGGAAACACATAAACATGCCATACATAAAAGAAATTACACACATACAAACATAGTTTTTTCATACGGCAAACGCATGCGGGTACAGAAATATGGAAAAAGTATGGTTTGAGAATACTATACGTGACCATACATGATCACAAATCATAGGTGGGAAAAAAATTAGAGAGAGGTATTATGTGTATGTGATATACTATTATCTATAGACTATATATGTTATGGACATTGTAGAGTAGAGACAGCCTATGTGAAATTAAACATTCTACACGGTACTATAATCTATAATGTATACATAAACTATGTATTACTGGTGGTTTGTGGTGATTATAGTTGCCCGGAGCATGTAGGTGTGCACTATGATCTGGTATTATATGTAACCCATCTCAGCCTAAAAAAAATGGAACTCTTTTGCAAGCTCTCACAGCCTTCACATATGGTTGCTGCCAATCAGACGGGTGGGAAAAAACTAGGCATACAAATGAACATACACACATGAGATAGATCAAAGATCAAAATGTTCCATTAATGATACGTACAAACAAATAATGATATACTCCAACAGCACAAATTAGTGACACACATACTGTCTAGTCACTCCTGAAGGTTTAGACAGGGGTTTAACACTTGAATCGAGAGGTAAATTGGTGTCTACAGAGCTTAGAGGTGAGCTGGAGTAAATGTGCAGAGATACAGACTGGAGTAAACAATTGAAAGCTGAAAGTGTCACTGGAATGAAAATTAAAGGCTGGAACAAAAAAAACATAATAAAATCTGAAAAACACCCATCAGTAACAGCCGTCAGAAGCCATAGGTCAGGTAAGTCAGGTATTTGTTCCTGAAGCGTCAGGAAAGAACAGTGTGTATATGTAAAAACATAGTGATTCGCATCTGGTGATGTATACTTTCATGAGATATCTTAAGTTACAAACACAAGAAATGAAACACAAATACGTTAGAAAATAAAGAAACAACAATTCACATAAAATAATGAAATTCAAGTAGGAATAATCGATCATAAAAAGTGAATTGTCAAAGAAGACTTGAGGTAAAGTTTGTAGACAATCACTTCTTCAATTGTGTGATTTCAACATCATCCAGCATCTCACATGTGTGTTTAGGCACTTCATATAATGGCATATTCATTTCCAGATCACGTTCTCATGCATTAGTGGAGTTGACTTCAAGTTGACAAATAACACAAACGCAAATACATTGGAGAATGAAGCAATAATGATTCACATTAAATAATGAAATTTACGTAAAAGCATAATTGATCATAAAACATGAATTGTGAAAGAAAACTTGAGGTACAATTTGTAGATAATCACTTCTTCAATTGTGTGATCTCAACATCATTCATCATCTTGCATGTGTGTTTGGACGTCTCATGCGATAACATATCCATTTCCATGTCATGTTCCCATGCACGATTAGAGTTGGCTTCAAATCGACAATCCCAGTTGGTGTGGCTTTCCAAGCACTATACCCAAGTGATCAAGAAAACCTTAAGGTAAAGAAACAACATTCGTTGCCTCATTAATGGGCCACTATGACCTCTCCGATAATATAACATGTTGAAGGTCTCGAGCCAACTTCCAAAGATTTGCGTGCACAAAAGGGTTCGACTTGAATTTGAGACTAGTTAATTTCCCAGGTAAAATTGCTAAATGGACTTGAGAAATTTGGCAACTTAGCAAGCATGGTTGTAACATAAATGTACCACCTTATAATAAAATGGGTAATGTGTACGAAATTATGAAGTGAGACCATGATGCATTATGCATAGCACAAAGACACAATGATAATCTCAACTTGTTAAAGATGGCACTTCGAGATAAAATACCTCACCTCACCATTGTTGGACTATGTCAATTTGTCTTCTCTGTAGATTCCTTCTTCCAAGTGCTCCTTATAGATTAGAAGTGCTTCCATAAAGACATAGCCCAAACACACAAAGTTTCCATTTTGTTGATAGCTACATCATCATCTAATTTTCGCAAACAAATTCTTACATAGCATTAAAACCATGAAATCTTGTGCTAAGAATGGGAAAAATAATTCTTGGAGAAAACCAACCATGTATGTACTATTCTACTTGGGTCATAAGCATTCATATCATGACAAATTGCACAATGACTTAAATGAAAGCATAAGCCACATCTTGAACTTATAAAGTTGAGTACAATTGAACTATTTATAGCATCAACAAAAACTAAGATCAAGCACGTTGATAAAATATATCATAACAATCATGTATAGCTTAGAGGCATGAGATTATAGATTGATGTAAATCATGACCCATGGAACATCATAAAATCTCCAAACATTATGCTTGTGTATCCAAATAAAGGTCCCTATTCATGGTGTGACACCATGCTTGGAAAGAAGAAAAAGAGAAAGATAGTATACCTCACTCAGAATTACACAAATACAATGACCATTTCTCATAGGACTAAGTTAAATTCTTCATTATCGCATTCAGTAGGGAAACTGAAATAAATGCATTTAAATATTATCAAGTGCCAAGTACATCAAAATCGACAATGTATGCATTTGATGTGAAGCACTTAAAAATGGCATTTGAAAGGAAATTTTGAAAATCGTGTCTAGGAAAACTTTCAATCTTGTGGCTTTTGAGAAATGAGTAATCTCAATCACAAGTTAAATTAAAGGGAGGAACTCTAATGTATGGAGAGTAGAAAGTCCAATCACACACGTGAAGCTTGTGTGATTACATGTACATGTACGCAGATAGTCATCACAAATAATGGTTCAATGTGTGACTATCTCAAGTTTTTTAATGTAGACGTACAAGCGCTTGGATAACCGAATGAATTTCGATGCTAAGTTCCACAAGCATAATTTTAGTGCCAACAATCAAGTAAAAAAACACAATACTATCCAGCGGGAGTGGTTTAGCGGATGTGCCTTGTACTCCTAGGCAGATGGCCAAGGTTCAAGTAGGTTCAAGTGCTGCCTGGGGCTGGATGCTTCAGAGTTCCCCAAGATGGGTGCCTCTACCTTACGAGGTCGGGTGTCTGGTCTTTCCAATTCATTGTACTCTCAAAAAAAAAACACAATACAAACTCTAAACACTCTGAGCACGAAGTGAAAACGATAAATGCATACCTATTATATTTGTATTTACTGTGCACGACACTGCGTTTCAAAATTAATTTTCTACAGGGTTGAATGAATTCTGAAACCTGAAAACCTGCTTTACGGCGAGCGATCAGATTCATCATGCCATATTCTATGAATGTAACAGAGAGTAAGAATATTTTTATTAATAATAAGTGTATATTTTTATTCTTTATAAAGTACGAACAAACTACGATACGAAAAAAAGGGGGGCAAACACCAATTGCAGATATGAAAGTACTACCTCCAGAGGAAGTTTTGGAAGGTGGTGCAGAAGCTCACGAGAGGCGTGAGTACAAAGAATAGACCAGCAAGCATCATGTAAACGCTTCGCAAACCTGCCATAGCAATGTTTCTCTGCTAAATCATTGTATTTTGCAAAGGTCCCAACTTTGAGATCATTGAGAGCAAAACGCAAGCTGCTCTCAGACAAATTTTCTAGGCCTAGAAAGGAACCGGCGGCGAGTATGGAAACCACGTTGTCGGCCGTAAAAGTAGGGATCACCCCGTACATAAAAGCGAAGGCAGATTCAAGTCCCTCGGAAGTAACCATGGGATCATCAATCTGCATCTCAATACGATCCAATCCGCTCTCTTTCCATGGCCCCGAAAGCAATGAGTAGAAATAATGGCTCTGCGATAGAATAATCTTGTGAAGAGGATATTCTTTGCCCTTAAAAGCAACGATGATGTCTGAGAAGAGATGGCCACGAAATCCAGTATTTTGAATATGTTCGCAAAGGGCAGTGCCCGCATCTAGCGACGGCCTGATTTCCTGTATATTTTCCTTTTCCATGGGATAGCTATGGCTTGCTGACCTTCACGCTTTGCCTCTTCCACCTGTCAGATTTGAGAAATATTCTCTCTGCTGAAACCCTTTTACGTTGCAACACAGTGAATCACAGACTCTATGCCCTTGTTTGTTCTGAAGGCCGGAGCGGTCGCAAAGACGACGACCATTCACGCAGGCCTGAGAAACATTCGACATTACAGCGCAAATTTTTAGCTCAAACGAGAGCTCTCTATTTCTTTCATTATCTTACTTATGATGAAAGATCAGGCCAGATCCATTCATGATCTTTTATCTACGAACTTTTGAATTATATTAACGGAGGAAAAACGCCAAAACAAAGGGGGCGAGGTCGAGTGGCCTATTTGATTGTAAACCTCTTGGTTCATCTTCTCTCTCACCATCAATGTGAATTTTGGTAAAGAATCTCTCTCATAGGCTGATGTGGTGAATGCTTTCCACCTTTCATTTTCTCTCAAGCCATTCAAAGTGTGAACAACAAAATCATCATCTTTGATTCCGCTCCCAATTGAGCTTAAAGCATATGCAAGCTCTTTAAACTTCAAAATGTACTCATTAATGTTAGTGCTTGGTACTTTATTAAGATTATTTAGCTCATTCTTGAGTTGAATCTTCCTTGCTTTGGTGGATGAAAAATGCCAATACAAGTGCTTCGAAGTCTGCTAAAGGTTTAATGGAACTTGATAGGGTAGTTATGTTCAACTTTTTGAGATACAATCATGTTTTTGCATCAGGGTATTTTAGTCAATGGCCATGGCTGAAAGCAATGATGTATTTTGTACGCTGGTTATTGAGGATAAGTTGGATGGTACCAATTACCCATTGTGGGCATATATGATGCGTCATGTATTGGTCACAAAAGGATTGTGGAATATTGTGCAGGATGTCAAAAAAAGACCTACTACACATGTAAATACCGTTATTGAAGGTGATGTAGATGGCGTTGAAGATGATGATCTTCAGGTTCTTGTTCATGTTGTGGTTCTTGCTGCCCCTATTGTAGAGAAACTTTGTTTGGATGGCAGAGATGCTCAGGCACATCATTGATAGCCTTGTCTATCAAACATGCCATTATCCCTCATATTCGCTCTTGAAAAATAGAAAAGGATGCTTGGGATACACTTGCCACTTTGTACCAGGCAAGAAATGAGGCTCATGTTGCTTACCTACTAAAACAGTTTGGAGAGTGAGCATATGAATGAAGGAGATTCTATGGATCAAGATCAAATATTTGAAGGAGGAGTTGATTTTTGTTGATGAAGTCTTGCCAAATAGTTCACTTGTGTAAACTGTTTTGAATGGTCTTCCAGACTCATATCAGAGTTTTGCTTCTACTCTTTGGTTGATGATGAAAGGCAATCCAAATGCCTTAACATTTGAGGAGTTAGTCTCTATTTTGTTGCAGGAAGATCACTCCACGCACAACACGTCCATCATGCGTGTAGCAGATCAAGCTTTCTTAGCTAGTCAAAAGGGCAAAGATAAATGGAGCTCGTCTACTAGTAAGCATTTATATGTTTCACATGATGAAAGGAAATCCAAATGCCTTAACATTTGAGGAGTTAGTCTCTATTTGTTGCAGGAAGATCAGTCCACGCACAACACATCCATCATGCGTGTAGTAGATCAAGCTTTCTTAGCTAGTCAAAAGGGCAAAGATAAATGGAGCTCGTCTACTAGTAAGCATTTACATGTTTCACATGATGGTGAAGATCATTCCATTTCTAATGCAGATTTACATGATGTGCTTGTTGATGAGAGGGCTGATATAGAGGAGGCAAAAACTATGCCTAAATGGCTGGTATAGACTTTGCGAGATAGCAAATTAGATGCACCTCTATCGTATCAAACTTCTTCTGGCTCTCATAGTGCTTGTTTTGCATCATATTGCTATGCTATCGTTGCCTCTAATCTTTGTGATGAGAATGAGCGTGTTTCTTTTGATGAAGCACAAAATTAGAAAATTGGATGGCTGCCATGCAATCAGAATATGATGCTATTATGAAGAATGGTACTTGGTCTTTATGTGATTTTCCTCTAGGAAAAAAGGCCATTGGCACTAAATGGGTATACAAGTTGAAGCATAAGCCTGATGGAGCAATTCACATTTATAGAGCCAAGCTTGGCGCAAAATGTTATGCTCAAGGAAGAGGCATTGATTTTGATGAGAAGTTTGCACCCACATGTCGAATGACTACTATTCATAGCATTTGTGGACTTGCAGCCCATCATGGTTGGAATGTACATCAGTTGGACATTAAAACTACATTTCTAAATGGTGATCTACATGAAAAAGTGTACGTTTGTCAACCTCGTGGTTTTGTGTAGAAAAGGCATGAAAACAAAGTGTGCAGATTGAAAAATTCATTACATGGTTTGAAGCAAGCACCACGTGCTTGGTATGAAAACATACATGCCTACTTGATTGCACATGGTTTCGAGAACAATCCAACTGAGATCACCTTATATGTTAAGCATGCAAACGATGTGCTTCTGATCATTGTTGTCTATGTTGATGGCATGCTGCTCACTGGTCCTAATGAGAAGCATATTGCTGATTTTAAGCTTGATTTGCATGCCTCTTTTGAGATGTCATATTTGGAGCATTTGCATCATTATTTGGGCATCCAATTTATGTAGGTTGATGGTGGAATATCTTTGTGTCAAACAAAATATATTGGCACATTATTACTGTATTTTGGCCTTGAAGACTGCAAAGTTATTGCCACTCCTATGGAAAAAGGTTTAATGTTGAGTCTTCATGATGCTTGAGATGCATCTGATGTTGTTCTCTATCAGCAGGTTGTTGGATGCTTGATTTACTTATGCATTACCCAGCATGATATTCAGTTTGTTGCCTCTCATATGAGCAGGTTTATGCATTGCCTAGGAGTCAATTAAGGGCATCTTTTGCTACTTGAGTGGTACCTGACTACTTGGATTTACATGCTTTTTCTGAATCTAACTAGGCTAGTTGCTATGACACTCCAATGTCCACCAATGGTTTTTGCTTCATGCTTGGGTGAGGTTGAATATAGGGCTTCTTTCACATCGACTATTGAGTGTGTGTGGCTCAGATGCCTTTTGGCTTATTTGGGTGTTGGTCAGTCTTCTGCCACCATGATCTTCACTGACAGTCAAAGCGCATTGGCAGTTGCGAGGAACCCTATGTTCCATGCTCGCACTAAGCACATTGAGGTGCACTATCATTATGTCATGGAGAGGTTCTCTGTTGGAGAGATTAGTTTGGCATATGTGTCCATAGAGGAGAACATTGCAGACCTTTTCACAAAGGCTCTACGTAGGGAGAAGTTTGAAGCTCTTCGCAAAGCTTTGGGCTTACTTCCTTTTCTAGATTGATTCCACATAGCTTGGCACTTCCGTACACATGAATGTCTTCTCCTTGTTCACCCCATCACTCCTTGGGGGGATTTGTATTTTGGTAGTGATGTGTGTGAACACCCTTAGGATTGTCGGGGCACTTTTTCCCCCTCTTTAAGAGTCCCCCCCCCCCCCCCCCCGGCTAGTATATACACCTATAACCCTAATGGATTACTTATCTTTGTACATTCACTTGTTATTACATTCAGTATTGTGTGTTGTGCTCCAAGCTTCTTTTTCTTGCTTGTGTTGTTTGCGTGCTCTCCGTAGACCTCAAACTCCAAATGTGGGCATCTCAATTGTACCAATGATTTGAGAGGTTTAGAGGTTGAGAACTTGCACAATGGTGGGGATTTAATTACAACTTCACATAGCAAGTCCATCTTGAGTAGATACTATCTGAAGATTGAGTTCTAGCCAATTTTAAGCTCATTAAAGTCTATCTTGTTGTTGGAATGGACCTAGCCTTCTATACATTTAGTTCTCATGATGAGTAGGATCCTAACTCCATTGTTATCCAAGACATGAATGATTTAAGGGACGAGTTTTTTTTCACATACATAGATCAAAAGCAAAAAAAATATTTGAAGATGAGTGAAAAAGAGAAATCCAACCACAATATCTAGGACAACCAATCTTTTTGTCACCTAAGGCACATGAAAAGAATAGTCTAGGTAGACTAGGAACAAGTGGAGACCCTTAAGGTAGATGAATTGGATGTGGCCTAATCTCAAATTTCCAATCATGCTTATGACCTCAAATGGTGTAGGATCAAGACGAGAAAACTTATTTTAGACCTCAAATGGGGTGATGACTTCCTAATCCTCAAGCATGAAAAAATAAAGTTTTTCCATTTGCACAACAACTTATTTTAGGATGAAGATTTTGGCCTTTTCAGGTTTCCAATAACTATGATGGCACTACCAATCTTTATGATCATGTGGATAAATTCAAGAAAGTGCTAAGATATGAGCAAGTGAATGATTTTTTCACTTCATACAAAGCTTTTGGAATCATCCTAATTAGAATAGTTTTGACTTGATTCTAACCATTGGATAGACAACCCCCTAAAGTTGTTGGATCCTAGATGAATTGAGTTCTCAAAGAATGGAGTTAGACATGAAACATCTTCTTTGATCTATAGCTTCAAATAGAACAAACATGAGACAATTTGACTTTTTGCTCATAGATTCAAACAATATATTAATCATTGTCATGAAAGAGAGATTCCTTCCTAAGACAAGATGATTTTACTCAAGTGCATGAGTCCTCTTAGGACCATGCAAATGGATATAAATATTACTATGAAGAAGTAAGTATTGAATACTATTCATCATATGATGCCAAATATTGTTGTTCTAATGCTTATTGGAATCAAGGTTGGGAGGGGCAAAAGCACTCTATGGATTGCTTACACACTTTGAATGGATTGACCAATGTGAAGATGAATTCTTGGAACTCAAGAGAAGGTTGAGAAAAGCTCCCATACTAAAAGCACCATATTTGAGTCAACCATTCTATGCCCATGCAAATGCATCAAACATCTAATAGGATGCATTATTACATAACCTAGAACTAAAGGCAATATGGATTTTCCAATTGCCTATGCTAACAAATGATTAAACATGGCAGAATGAAATTATGCCACCATGAATGCAAAGGTTTAGGAATGCTCTTTGTGTAAAAGAAGTTAAAAGATTATCTTTTGGTCAACAAGTTTAATTTTCTAGTAGATCATAAGACTCTGCTATACCTAGTCAAAAAACCATATGCCATTAGAAGGTTTGTGCATTGGTTTTTACTACTTATGGAATTTGATTTCGAATTAGTATTGAAGAAAGGGAACACACATGCTGATACATATCATTTGTTCCAAATAACCAATCATGAATTTCCAATTGGAGCAGCAAACGACCTACCAAATGCATACATTTTTAACTTGGAGATAGGCCTCAATGGGCAAAAAAGATGTGCTATTTCTTACACTTGGACCACACAATGAAATCATTCCTAAAATTACTAATTTTGTTCATGAGACCACCAAATTTCACATAATCACAAGAAATCTCTAGTATCAAGATAGTCAAGAGTTCTTACTTTGTTGTTTAGATGATGAGGAGAAACCTAGATTGATTAGAAAGGACCATTTACATTTATTAGGGCCTCACCACTCTTGAATACATACACTGGAAAATCTCAAGAGGAGACAAAATATCCATTTAGACATGATTTCATGCCTCTAAGGTCAATGATAGGAGGTAGAGATTTTGCTAAGTGGGGCATATATTTTATTGGACCCATCAACTCACTGGAAAGAGGTTCTACATCATTATGACCATGGATTACCTAACAAAATGGGTAGAGGCTAAGGCAACAAGGCACACTGATTCACAAACCACCATGGAGTTTTTGTTTGAACTAGTATCTACCCGGTTTGGCTTGTTTCAATTGCAATTATAATGTGACAAAGGAACAAACTTCCTTAATGAAGTGGTGGAAGCATTGTTGGATGAATTCTTCATCTCTCACAAGAAGTTTGCACATATCATATGTAGGCTAATGACTAAGTTGAAAGTTCAAAATAAAGTCCTCTATATTGTTTTGACCAAGTTAGTGAATATTGGAAGGTTTGATTGGGCAAATAGCTTCATCATGTTTTTTGGGCATAGCAAGTGGCTTATAAGGTTGCTCGAAAAACCACGGCATTCATATATGGTATGGAAAAAACATGATACTTCGAATAGAATTCCTTTTTCTTACCTTACAAATCACAAAGGGTTATGAGTGATGCAGATAAGAGACCATACAAGGATGACTATCGAGAGCTAGTCCAAAACCATAGCTACACAAGAATTAATCTCAACACCCTTGATAGGAGACCTTACCTAATCATAGGCATGAGATATGTGATCTTATCACTTTTGACAATACTAGTAGACACATGTGCGGCTCTTAATATGATAAGACTGTCCATTATGAAGCAATTTCAAGGAGAGATATTCTTGCTAGATGGTTACAACATCATCGTTAAGAAAGATTCATGCCAGATCCTCACTCCAGATGAGGAATAGTGACTTTTGCAAGGAGAAAATAGAAGTGGAATGTTTGAACTATCCAAAATTAGTCATGCTAATGTTGCTAGGTCATCTACACTTGAGGAAAATATGAAGTTATGGCATGCTAGATTTGGTCATATAAATTACACAACTCTCAAGCACATTAAGGATAAGGGTATGGTGGAGAGCCTTCCCACTTTCGCCTTACTAGATGATGCAAAAATATGTGAAGGATGTCTCGAAGGAAAGATGCACAAGCTACCTTTCAAGAAGCATGGATATATCACAACTACCAGGATATTACAGATCATACATTCAGATGTGAATGGATCCATAAGGACAAATTTTATTCAAGAATTTAGATACTTTGTTACATTTATAGATGATTTCTCTAGATATTCATGGGTTTTTTTATCAAAGTCAAAATTATTCTAGACATTCAAGAAGTTTTTAGCTATGGTTGAGAATGAAAGTCACTCTAAGATCTAGATTTTGAGAAGTGATAGAGAAGCAAGGTATTTGTCAAAAGACTTCAAGTCTTTTCTAGAAGACAAAGGGATCTCTCATCAAGTAACAATTGCCTATACTCCATGACAGAAAGGTGTTAGAAGGAGGAAGAATAGGATACTTGTTGAAATAATGTGTAGTATGATGTCCTCTAAGCAACTTTCACCTAAATTTTGGTTTGATGCAATACATGCAACAAACCACATTCTTAATAGGTCTTCCACAAAATCTTTAAAGGTGATTACTCTTTATGAATCTTTATTATGGGAAGAAGCCCAGTATGAATTATTTCAAAGTTTTTGGATCTCAAGCCTATGTTCACATTGAGAAGAAGGACCATGGCACGCTAGATGTCAAAGCAATCAAAGCAATATTCATTGGTTATGCAATTGAAAGTAAAGGATACAAGTTCTATGTAAGAGAGACATGTGATATCCTACTCTCCCCCAATGCTTATATTGCAAAAATTCATATTTATGATGGACAAGAAAATATTCGAGACTTCATCAAAGAAAATGATTATGCATTCTTGAAGACAAAGTTGGATGCTTACAATCAACCATACAGGGGGGTGAACAACCTTCTCAAGCCCCAAAGGTTACACTTGATAAAGGTGAAGAGAAAGTTGTTGCACTTACACCACCACTATCTTCAATTCCATCTTCCCTTATTTCATTACCTCTTGATGTACCAACTTATGAAGTTGGAGAAACCTCTAGAGAACCTAGAGAAAGAGTTGTAGATGAACCAAAGCTATCACCATTTTTTCATAAACTTTCAAAATGGTATATAAAACACTACAAGATAGTGGGATCAAGCCATTTAATGGAAGGACTAGAAGTCAGAAAGATAAGGCAGATCAAGTACATTATGTAGAAAATTTTGAAATCAACAATATTCTTGTAGTTGAAGATGAACTTGCTAGTGTCAAAGATGCTTGACAAAGTTCTGTTTAGAAGAAAGCAATGCACGAGGAGATTGATTCTATACAAGCAACTGGTGTCAAGTTACCGAACTCTTAGTCAAAGCTTATGCACAGGAGAAAGGAATTGACTATGATGAAACATTTGCACCTACAACTAGAATAACCATAGTCAGAATAGTACTCTCACTTGCTTCATTTTTGAGTTGAAAGGTATGATCTACATGAAGATGTCTACATTCAACAACTAGAAGGTTTTGAAGTATTAAGGTTCATACACAAAACACTCATGATCCATTGGAAAGCAATTAAAAGACATATTTATATACATCAAAATTTATGCAAACACTTGAACCTTATGCGATTATGACATTTAGGGAGGGATTGTTGGAAAACAATGTCAGAATGTCCCAACGTTGCAATATTACAACAATCCATATTCTAGGACTTGCCAAAATTTGATGAAAAATGAGCAAAAAAATTATGGTACCATTGAAAATTATCCTTTTATAGCTTTCTAATGATATATAAGAGTGTACCACTTGGTTCCAAATTGACTTCCAAAAGCTAAAACCTAATTCTACTTTTCAACCCACTTTTCGACCAAAAAGCCATTAAAAAACTAGGTGCCTTCAACTTTTCATCGATGATGGAGTTTTTTACAACTTGAACCTTGCTTTTTATCAAAATCTTGTTTTTTGGAGGTTCAACCTACACTATATAAGGACAAGCTTACTTGCCACCATCATATCATTCAATCAAGAGATCAAGGAGAAGTCAAAAAGAGGACTCAAGGAGGAGGAGTACATGCAGATTTGAAGGACTTGGGAGACAACCAACCTTGTTCTTCTTCACACATTCATTGTGTGCATGCTGCGTTTGGAGAGTTGTGGCTTCTACATTAGACTTTCTACTTGAGTTGCTATTGTACCAGGCCTTTTCCTATTACTTCGACACTAAGAGGAACTATTGTTGCTAGTGTACATGAGAGGAGACCTGATTTCTATTTAGGGTTTGGTACTTTGACTATTTGGAATAGTCGATATTCTTGATTTTGCATATATTCACTCACACTTACACCTCTTAGTCACATGTCACTCATTTTTGTAACTAGCACCCTTAGATTCAGCTTGCATTCAGTTTTGTATCATACACACACTCTATTTTTGACACTTTTCATTATTAGTGTGCGTAGTAGCATCACACTGCTACATTTTTATGCTTGTATTTTTATCTCTCTCTATTTTCATTTATATCTCTTGATCAAGTTAAGATGTGTCATGTTCTAATGTTAAGTACTGGAAGATCCTAAATTTAACCTATGATTGATTTACTGGGCCTACCACACTTCCAACAAGTTGGATGGTACTAATTACCCATTGTGGGCATACATGATGTGTCACGCGTTGGTAGCAAATGGGATTTGGAATATTGTCCAAGGTATTGAGAAACATCCTATTATACCACAAATACAATTGTTGAAGATGAAGCAAATGGTGTTGAAGATGATGATGTTTAATTTATGGGCCGTGTTGTAGTTCTTCTTGCACCTACTATAGAGCAACTTCACTGGGGTGGAAGAGATGCAAAGGCACATGCATCAATAGCTTTTTCTGTCAGATCTATCATTATTCCTCATATTTTTTCTTGCCAAACAACAAAAGATGCATGGGACACTCTTACAACATTATACCAAGCAAGAAATGAGGTTCTTGTTGCTTACCTTTGAAAAGAGTTTGAGAGTGAGCATATTCAATGGATAGTTTTTAGACAATGATCAAAGATTTGAAGGGGTAATTGATTTTTTCTAATGAAGTCTTGCTAGATAGGTCTCTTGTGCATATTGTTCTTAATGGTCTTCTAGATTCATATTAGAGTTTTGCTTCTACTCTTCGGTTGATATTGAAAACCAATCCAAATGACTTAACATTTGAGAAGTTGGTCTCTCTTTTGTTATAGGAAGATAAGTCCAAGCATAATAGATCAATTATACATGTTGCAAATCAAAATTTCTTAGCTAGTCAAAAGGGCAAAGGTAAATGGAGATCATCTTATAGTAATCCAAAATCTACTAATGCCACACAATCAAACAACGAAGACAAAGATGACAAGAAAACAAAAATCAAGAAACAATTTTGCAAGTACTATAAGGCAAATGATCATGTCATAAAGGCTTATCCTAAAGTGTCTACAAATTAGGGAAATAAGAAAGAGGCTAGAATGGTTGTTGTAGAGACCTCTATACCTAAAACAGAGTCTGCTAATCTTATTTAGAATGAAGAATGGGCATTTACTACTATTTGCAACTATAGCCCATCTCATGAGTAGTGTATGTTTGTAGCAGACCCAAACTACAATGTTTGGCATGTTGATAGTGGTGCAACCAAACATATTAACTTGCAACACAATTTATTCACTTGACTTGAGCCTTCCCCTACACGGAATACTATCACATGTGCCAACAACTTCTCTTTATCTTGTAATGTACAATTCATGACCTCTTGAATGGTGATGTTATTATTGTTTATGGCATTTTATGTCATGAACTATAAAAGCTCATTGACCATGCAAAATATGTAGCACACTATCAAAGAACGAGAGTCAGAGCAATGCTCATTCAAAAAATAAGGGAAGCATCGCTTATGCTATGCTCCCTATACAGAGTGTCGCATAAATGCCTAGAAAAAAAGGGACTTCATGTTGCATACACATTGCTTGTGTGGCACTTTTTAAAAGCACTACAACTTAGTGATGCTTTTTGCAACACTCACAAACTACGTGCGATGCAAATGCATTGCATACATGAGGCTAAGGTAATATCAAAAAAGAAAATGCTCATTGTGATGGGAGCATGTTGGAGCCAAGCATCCCCCCCCCACACACACAAAGGTAATAGAGAGAGAGAGCACATGCATGCTTATGTACACATGTGCATATACACATGCATACACACATACATGCACACACATCACACACACATGCATACATACATACACACATGCATACACACATACATGCACACACATCACACACATGCATACATACATACACACATGCATACATTCATACACACATACACACACATGCATATATCACACACATGCACGTATATGCATATACATCATATACATGCATGCATACACACATGCTAACACATACACATATATCACATACACACATACATACACATTCACAAACACACATAGAAACACATGCATACACATTCACATATGCATAGATATACATACACACACATGCATAACACATGCATACATCCATGCATACACACACATGAATATATCCCATACACATGCACATACATACATACACATCACACACATTCACATACACATACACATACATAGATACATGGAGGTGTGTATGCACACACATGCACATACATAGATACACATCACACACACATGTTGAAAGTTATGGAACTTTTGCAAGCTCCAATTGTGAGGCTTAGACACACACTCACCTCTCATTATTTACCTTTTAATCATTTATGAATTTATTGTAAACTCAAAAGGAAGCTAACCCTTGAAAATCTGAAGAGTACACTCATAACCTTAAAGGAGAGTGTTAAAGAAAAGGTGAAAATGTACTTATGACTTAGATAAAAGCCAGTTTATGTTTGAAGGGATGGAATACTCAAAAAAGGTGAAGGATAAGAAGTGGAAAGTCAAGAGGTGAGAGAAGATGCAAGGGTAGGTGAAGAGACACAAATGCCCATGCACATATCTCTATATATATAAGTCTTTTGAACATGAAAATTTGTGGATATGAAAAGGAGATGGTATAGAAGCATATGCTAGTCATTCTCTCATCAACAAACATTAGAAGGGCCCTCAATAGTGTGATACAAGGCACACAGGTATTCCAACTACATATCTTTCCTGTACACAACCACCTTGTGAAGCTGATATCTCTCTATGTACATATTGATTTAATAGATGTTATATCTTGTTGGAAATCTTATATCTTATAATTTCTTGGGTATAAATGTCTCTACTAAATTTTTCTTGAATAGTTACTGAGAATATTTCTTGTGAACCTCAGTTTTTTGCTTAACCTGAGTTGAAAGGTAGTCTATCTTTAGATAGTTAGTTGCCTAGTTATGTCAACTCCAAATGGAGTTTTCTTTAGCTTGTTAAAAGCCACAAGTGGCTGCTATGTGGAGAAAAAAATTTAGATTCATTGAATCTTTGAGTTGTGATTGAATCATGTTTTAGTAAGCATGTGTCTAACAAGGAACTTTCTAGAAGAGGTTCGTTAACCTCTGTTGCATATGTTGGAGTCAA
The DNA here is from genome assembly GCA_020310875.1 of Ceratopteris richardii. Taxonomy (NCBI): domain Eukaryota; kingdom Viridiplantae; phylum Streptophyta; class Polypodiopsida; order Polypodiales; family Pteridaceae; genus Ceratopteris; species Ceratopteris richardii. Next base: position 187,786,964 of record CM035416.1, on the reverse strand, counting down.
ATTTTTCCATATTTGGTATCAAAGCTTTGGTATAGAAAATTGGCATTGAATCCCATGGTTTCAAAAAGAAGATCACTTTGAAGAAGATGTAGAGATGGCAAAGGAAAGCTTGGAGCTATGAGCCTAAGGAGTGTGCATCATTCATGCTATTGGAAAGCTATGGAGGTGAATCTTTTGTATGTGAGACATTTTCTTGCTTTTTGTTATTTGAATTTAAAACCCTCTCTTTTAATACTCTCTACTGCACATTTTGATAATTGAATCTTTCTATAAGTGATAGTAATCACTTGAATGAAGCCTTATGGGCAGCCTATACAAGAAGATGAAGATTCAAGCAAAGAATCTTGGACAAGCAACTACATCAAGTTGTATATGAGCATTGTATGCATGCTTTAGATATGCTATTACGTAAATTTATGAAGGTCTAATTGTATATGTAAGATTTATGATAGAATTATATTTCTATACATTGGAGATTCCTATGTATGCATGTTTGTGAAGTTTTTGCTCAAGATGTATGACAATTTTGGACAGCCATGCTTGTGTTGAACATACATTGAATTTAAAGTTCGATATTGATGTATAATATGCAAGAATGTATGCATATGTGGTCATGGATATATATATTCATGTTCCATGATGTGTGGATGACTAATAGGTTGTTTTGTAAAGCCATTTGAATTGGCATAAAGAGGGCTGAATATATGCTCAAATGATTGGTGATTCGTATACATGCTTATATTGACTAGTTAGCATGATATTAAAGCATTAACGTTTGGTCATGTTCAGCCATAGGTGAGCTTCATTATATATGTTTCGATGTCAAAAATATTGGTAAGATGCAAGGTTGCTATTTATGAAATTTGTGGATGTATCGCATTGTGGATAAAACCCATTGAGGTAAAACTGCAAAAGAAAATATGTATGCTCATGTTATGATAACTAAAAGTTGTTGATTCTTGATTTGAGATATAAGAAGTCAAATCAATGTTCCTATTTGTACAAGTCAAAGAAAGGTGAACAAAACTACAAAATGAGATGCAAAGCTTGGAGCCAAAGTGAAGGAAGGCGCTCAAGCTAAAAGGTTGTCAAATAATTGAAGCTTTAAAGACTTGAAGATTGGAACCAAAGCTGAAGGTGGTCAAAGCAAGGATGCCCATATGAAAAATCTTGAAGCTTCAAAGGAGTTGAAGACAAACAAGCAAGGTTTGAAGATTGCAAGAACTCTAGGGAGTTGCCATCAAAACTTGGAGCAGGCTTCAATCCAAATTGAAGATAATTTTGAGATGAAAAAGACAAGAAAGAAGGGTGAAGCCTAAAAGTGAGCTTCCCAATAAATCTTAGAGTGCAAGGAGTAGAAGACTCCAAAAATTGGTGGCCATAAAGTGTTGAATACTCAACAAGGACTTGAAGACATTTCCCAAGGTTGCAAGGAGCAACAAGCAAGCATAAAGCTAGAAGGAAGAGTCACTCGTGACAAGTGTGACATCTTGGCTGAAGCAAAGGAAGGTAAAGAAATGCATTTGCAAAGTTAAGGCTTAAAAAAAATCCACATCATGTGGTGGTAAGTTCCAAGCAAAGAAAAAAAACCAAGACCACCAAAGAGAGGCAAGCCTATGTGCAGGCAAATAAGACCATCCCAAGAGGAATAGCAAGCCTTATTAGGTGCAAGAAACACCAAAGACCAAGTGAAGGTCTAACAAAATGTTGAGGCTAATAAAACCACCAAAGAGAGTGTCACGCCTATGTAAAGGCAAGTAAGACCATCCCAAGAGGAATTACAAGCCTATGTAAATGCAAGTAAGACCATCCCAAGAGGAATGGCAAGCCTATTAGGTGCAAGAAACACAATTGCTAATGTCGAGGGTCATATGAAGACCACAATGTTAATGTGTTAAGATCTAGGGAGCATTTCAGACATTCACATTAAGTTCTTATAAAAGAAAAGGGACAACAAGCAAAAGAGGAAATGACGAGCTCATGCAAGAAGTCTTCCATTGTGAAGCTCAAGGAAGCATGTTGATGAGCTCTCAGTTATTGTGGATTTCTTATGTTGTTTTGTAGGTGATGAAGAAAGCTTGGAAGATGTGGAAGCTACGAATGCTTCACATGAAGAGGAACTCATGAAAGAGTTCATGTATGATCAGCTCATTTTTTATATTGTAGCTATAAAATCAACCATGAAGAATGAAGAAAAGATAATGAAGCAAGGGGGAGTTAGCTTGCAATTGTTGATATATTTAGGTAGTGGTGTGTGAACACACTAGGACTGTCGGGGCACTTTTTTCCCTCTTTAGGAGGTTTTTTTCCCTTGGCTTCTATATAGCCTATATTCCTAATGGGTCACTTATCTTTGTACATTCTAGTGGCAATATTGTGTGTTGTGCTCCAAGCTTCTTCTTCTTCCTTGTGCAGTTCACATGCTTCGGCAAACCTCAAACTCCAATAATTGGTATCAAAGCAGGTTGTCGCTTCATATAGGGCATTGTGGACACCCCTCCGATCAATCTCAGAATCGCACAAAAATCGGTGAGCATACTCAAGGCAATTAGAAGTTCAAAATTGCTTCACTCTTTGGTGTCAAAATCGCGATCTGAGCTCATTTCAGCCTCCGAATGCACTATCGCAATGCATGTGCAGGCAATTTTGTCTTTTTCTACCAAAGATATATATAGGTTTAGTTTGCCAGTATAAGCTTCTCAAAGTCTGCTACAGGTTTAGCAGAACTTGACATGGTAGTTCTGTTCAAATTTTTGAGATACATTCATTTTTCTGCATCAGGGTATTTTGTTCAGTGGCCATGGTTGAAACTAGTGATGTATTTCGTATGTTGGTTGTTGAGGATAAGTTGGATGGTACCAATTACCCATTATGGGCTTATATGATGCATCATGTATTGGTTGCAAAAGGACTGTGGAATATTGTGTAGGGTGTTGAAAAACATCCTATTGCACCTCCAGATATAGTTATTGAAGCTTATGCAGATGGCATTGAAGATGGTGATATTCTTCATGTTCTTATTCATGCTACAGTTCCTAATATACCTACTACAGAGAAAATTCATTGGGATGGCAGAGATGCTCAAGCACATGCATTGATAGCCTCGTCTATCAAACATGCCATTATTCCTCACATTCACTGTTGCAAAAAAGCAAAGGACGCTTGGGATACACTTACCACTTTATATCAGGCAAGGAATGAGGCTCGTGTTGCTTACCTCCAAAAATAGTTGGAGAGTGAGCACATGAATGAAGAAGATTCCATGGATAGTTTTTTGACAAAGATCAAAGATTTAAAGGAGCAGTTGATTTCTACTGATGAAGTCTTGCTTGAGAGTTCACTTGTGCAGACTATTTTGAATGGTCTTCCATATTCATATCAGAGTTTTGCTTCTACTCTTCGATTGATGATGAATGGCAATCCAAATGCCTTGACATTTGAGGAGTTAGTCTCTGTTCTATTGCACGAAGATCAATCTAGGCAGAACAAGTCCATTATGCATGTTGTAGATCAAGCTTTCTTGGCTAGTCAGAAGGGCAAAGGTAAATGGAACTCTTCTACTAGTAAGAAAAAATCTGCTAATTCTACACAATCAAAGAAGGATTACAGAAACATAAAAGCAGAAATTGTTTTGCAAATATTGTAAAGCAAATGATCATGTCATAAAGAGCTGTCCAAAACTGGTTGCAAAAGAGGCAAAGAAGAAAGAGGTTGGAATGAATGTTGCAGAGGCCTCTACACCAAAAACAAAGTCTGCTAATCCTATGCAGAATGAAGAATGGGTGTTTACTACTGTTTGCAGTTTTGACCCATCTTCTCATGAGCAGTGTGTGTTTGTAGTAGACTCAACTGTTTGGTACTTTGATAGTGGGGCAACCAAACATATTACCTCGTAGTGTAGTTTCTTCACTTTACTTAAGCTTGTCCCTATAGGGAATACTATCACATGTGCCAACAACTCCTCTTCTCCTATCATGGGAGTTGGTAAGATCATTCTGACCAGTGCTAATGGCAGTTCTTTTACATTGTTGGATGCTTTATTTGTGCCAAGGATCAAGAAAAATCTATTATCAGTTTCAGCATTAGCCAAGATCGACGTGGTTGTGAAATTTGTTGATGATAGATGTACAATTCATGATCTATCAAATGGTGATGTCATTATTTCTTCTGGCATTTTATGTCGTGTGTTGTATAAGCTCATAAACTATGAAAAATCTATGAATGATTCAACATGTGCAGTACATGATTCTCAGGCTATGTGAGATGCAAAGCTTTGGCATGCACGCTTTGGTCATTTGAATTTTGCTAGTTTGATGTGCCTAAAGAAATCTGAAATGGCATCCTCTTTGCCCAAACCTGAGGCACCTGGTAAACATGTTTGTGAAGGCTGTATTTTGGGCAAAATGTAGCATTCCTCCTTTCCAAAAGATGGATCAGTTTGAGCTACTCGGAAATTGTAGCTTGTTCATAGTGATGTCGGTGGTCCTATGCAGATAGCTTCTTTTGCGAATTAGCTTTACTTCGTGACTTTCATTGATGATTTTTCCAAGCATGCATGGGTGTATCTACTGAAAGTAAAGTCCAAAGTGTTTATGTGCTTCAAACACATTTTGGTTTTGATTGAAAATCCGTCAATATGTAAAATGGGCACCCTCCATTCTTATCGAGGTGGGGAATATATATCTTCTGATTTTAATGCATATCTGGCTGAACATGGGATAAAACATCAATATATAGTGTCGTATACACCTCAACAAAATGGATTTGCTGAAAATAAGAACATGTCACTCATGGAGATGGCAAGGTGTATGGTCAAGAGTCAGGCTTTACCACATAGTTTCTGGCTTGAGGCTATTATGTGTGCAACATATGTACTTAACAGGTGTCCCACTAAAGCATTGCAGTCTATCACTCCATATGAGGCTTGGCATGGTCGTAAGCCATCTGTTGCTCACTTGTGTGTTTTGGTTGTCTGGCATATGCATTAATGTCTGAACAACAAAATAGGAAATTGGATGATAAAGCAATGAAATATATTTTTGTTGGGTATTGTTTAGAAAGCAAAGGCTATTGTCTGTATCACCCACATACTAAATGCATTTTGGTTAGTCGTGATGTTGTTTTTGTGGAAGGTGCTATTCAACCATTACTTTCATGTACTGAGGAGACATCAATTAGCTCCAAATATGTGTATGACACTTTGCTGTCTCTTTTTAGAGGTGGACAATCTAGTGTTGGTCCTAATGAGGCAACTTCTCAGCCTTTACAAGTTTCACTTGATGATGCAGATCATTGCATTTCTGATGCAAATATACATGATGCACTTGTTAATGAGAGAGCTCATATTGAGGAGGCAAAAACTATGCCAACATGGCTAGTGCAAGCTCTTCATGATAGCAAATTAGATGCACCTCTATCGTATTGTAGTCATTCTGGCTCTCATAGTGCTTCTTTTGCATTAGATTGCGATGCTATGGCTGCCTCTAGTCTTTGTGATGAGAATGAGCCTATTTTGTTTGATGAAGCACAAAATTCAAAAAGTTGGATGGCTGCTATGCAATTTGAATATGATGCTATAATGAAGAATGATACTTGGTCTTTATGTGACTTGCCTTTTGTCAAGAAGGCCATTGGCACTAAGTGGGTATACAAGCTAAAGGGTAGGCTTGATGGAACAAATGATAGGTATCAGGCTAGGCTTGTTGCAAAGGATTATGCTTAGGTAAGAGGCATTGATTTTGATGAGACCTTTGCTCCTACTTGCCAAACGATTACTGTTCATAGCATTTGTGCACTTGTAGCTCATCATGGTTGGGATGTACATTAGTTGGACATTAAAACTGCATTTATGAGTGGTGACTTGCATGAAGAAGTGTACGTTTTTCAGCGCCCTGTGGCTTTGTGCAGAAAGGGCATGAAAACAAAGTGTGCAAGTTGAAAAAGGCATTATATGGTTTGAAACAAACACCATGTGCTTGGTATGAAAAGATACATGCCTATTTGATTGCACATGGTTTTGAGAATAGTCCAACTAAGAGCACCTTATATGTTAAATGTGCAAATGATGTGATTTTGATCATTGTTGTCTATGTTGATGACATGCTGCTCACTAGTCCTCATGAGAAGCATATTGCTGATTTTAAGCCTGATTCGCATGCCTCGTTTGAGATGTCAGATTTCGGGCATTTGCATCATTATTTGAGCATTCAGTTTATGCACGTTGATGGCAGAATAGATTTGTGTCAAACCAAATATATTGATATATTATTGCAATATTTTAGCCTTGAAGACTGCAAACCTTTTGCCACTCTTATGGAGACATGCTTACAAATTGAGTCTCCATGATGTTGGAGATGCATTTGATGTTGTTCTTTATCAACAAGTTGTTGGATGCTTGATTTACTAATGCATTACTCAGCCAGATATTCAGTTGGTTCTCTCACAGATGAGTAGGTTTATGCATTTCCAAAGTGCCAAGCATTCGCAGGCGGTTAAGGTTAAGCGCATCTTTTGCTAATTGAGTGGTAACCGACTACTTGGATTGTTTTATCCCAAGGGGTATCACTACCGCTAGATTTACATGCTTTTTCTAACTCTAACTAGGCTCGGTGCGATGAAACTCATGTGTCCACTAGTGGCTTTTGCTTCATGCTTTGGTAGCTCATGTATGCCTACATCCTAATGTGGCCACTTCCAATTGTGAGGCTTAGTATAGGGAAGCTTTCATAGCAACTATTGAGTCTGTGTGGCTCAGACACCTTATGCTAATTGGGGTGTTGGTTAGTCTTCTGCCACCACCATCTTCACTGAGAGTCAGAGTGCATTAGCAATTGCAAAGAACTCCGTGTTCCATGCTCGCACTAAGCACATTGAGGTGGACTATCATTATGTCAGTGAAAGGTTTTCTTTGATAGAGAGATCAATTTGGCATATGTGCCCACACATGAGAACATTGTAGACCTTTTAACAAAGGTTGTGCCTAGGGAGAAGTTTGAAGCTTTCCACAAAGCTTTAGGCTTACTTCCTTTTGTGGATTGATTCCACATAGCTTGGCACTTTCTTACACATGAGTGACAACTCCTTGTTCACCGCATCACTCCTAGGGGGGATTTGTTGATATATTTAGGTAGTGGTGTGTGAACACACTAGGACCATCGGGGCACTTTTTTCCCTCTTTAGGAGGTTTTTTTCCCTTGGCTTGTATATATGCCTATGACCCTAATGGGTCACTTATCTTTGTACATTCTTGTGGTAATACATTCAGTATTATGTGTTGAGCCCCAAGTTTCTTCTTCTTCCTTGTGCTATTTGTGTGCTTCTGCAGACCTCAAACTCCAACAACAAGGATTGGAAGGTCCAAGAAGACTCCAAAGAAGAGAAAGTGGATCCAACACAATTTTCATATTTGGAAGAGAAGTACTTACACTCAAAGAAAGGGCAAGAGCAGCCATAAAAAAGAATTTCAAAGCACTAGGAGGAGCCACCTCTAAAGAAAGAGTGCTTAGAATGCAAAGAGCTGCCATGATGCACAAAACGAGTCATAAACACACATTGAAAGAAATCACAACAGCCATCACGACATCAAAAGGAGAGAAAATTGCAACAATAGACAAAGTTGAAGATGATCCAAAGAAAAATGAGGATCAAAGTTAAGGATGAAAAACTACAAGACATAAATCCATGAAGGTAGACACACACACACACACAGATTTGCAAATAGAGGACATCAAAGAAGAGAGTGAAGCAACAAAGGTATATGTAGCCAAGGTGGTCTCATTTGATTGCATAAATGTTTGTATGAAGCATGGTTTATGATAGGGATTCAAGAAAAGATCTTGCTAAGAGGCAAAGAATCTTGAAAGCAAAGAAGATCACCAACCTATCAAAGAAATGGATATGAGGGCAAAATTAGCAAAAGAAAAAAAGGACAAGATTTAGGGAGTAACATGGACTCCCAATTGTAGTTTGAGGGGGAGTGTTGTGAAAGATCCAATTGTGAGACTTGACACATACTCACCTCTCATTATTTACCTCTTCATCATTTATGAATTTATTGTAAGCTCAAAAGGAAGCTAAGCCTTGAAAATATAAAGAATACACTCATAATCTTAAAGGAGAGTGTTCAATAAAAATGTGAAAATATATTTATGGCTTAGATAAAAGCCAAATTATGTTTGGAGGGAAGGAATACTAAAAAAAAGGTGCAACTTTAACCACATGAAGTGATTTGGAGCACCAAAAGTCACCCAAGGCAATGGAAGGACAAAGGACGAGACGTGGAAAGTCAAGAGGTGAGAGAAGATGCAAGGGTAGGTGAAGAGACACAAACTACCATGCATGTATCTCTATATATAGAAGGATTTTGGACGTGAAAATTTGTGGAGATGAAAACGAGATGATTTAGAAGCAAATATTGATCATTTTCTCATCAATGGATATTAGAAGGGCCTTCAATAGTGTGTTACAAGGCACATAGGTATTCCAACTGCATACCTTTTTTGTACACAACCACCTTGTGAAGGTGATATTTCTCTATGTACTTATCCATTTAAATACATCTTATATCTTTTTTGAAAGATTATATCTCATGCTTTCTTAGACATAAACATCTCTACTAGTTTCATCTCTAGTAGTTATTGGGAACATTTCTTGTGAACCTCAGTTTTCTACTTAGCCTTAGTTGATAGGTAGTATATATTTAGATAGTCAGTTGCCTAGTCATACAAACTCCAAGTGGAGTTTTTTTTAGCTTGTTAGAAAGCTAATAGCTTCTACTATATGGAGACAAAATTTTCGATTAATTGGATCTTTGAGTTGTGATTGAATCAGGCACACATGCATACACACACATGCACATACATAGATACAAATCACACACACATGCACACATCCACACATGCATTCATACACACGTGCATACATACTCACATGTATACATGCATGCATACACACACATGTAAACAGATGCACATACACACACATAACAAACACACATGCAAATACATACATGCACATTACACATATCTATGTGTATATGTGTGTGTGTCTATGTGTGTATATGTGTGTATATATGTGTGTGTGTCTATGTGTGTATATGTGTGTATATATGTGTGTGTATGCATGTTTACATGTGTGTGTAAATCTGTGCGTGTATTCAATCTCGGCACAAATGTGCCAAGAGAAATCAAATTTTTTTTTTAACATTCTAGAGCATTGCTTATGCGATGCTTTGAAATATTAGGATGTCGCTTATGCGATGCTCCAACATCACAGACAGTTTGCAAACGTCGGTAAGAGCATCGCTAGATAGTGATGCTCTTTGCGATGGGCATTTTGAGCATCACACAAGTGAGCTCTGCATTGTTTATGTGACATGTCATCTTTTTTTTTAATAAAAAAAAGTTTCATTGCTTATGCGATGCTATCATCGCATAAGCGATGAAACCCACTTTTTTTTCATTGGGGGGCATCAGCTATGCCCCCACTATTTCTAGTAGTGTTGCTAGTCTCATGTATGCTATGGTAGCTAGAAGACTAGACATTGCATTTGTAGTGGGAGTTGTGAGTAGATATATGTCTAATCCTGGAAAGACGCATTGGGAGGTGTTCAAGATGATTTTGAAATATCCAAGTGGCACTAAGGACAAGTGTTTGTGCTTAGGTAGAGGGAAAGCATCTACTATTGTTACATAGATTCTAACTATGTTGGTTTTGTAGACAATTGTAAGTCTACATTAGGGTACATTTCTCATTTTGTTGGAGGTGCTATCTCTTGGAGATCTCGTCTTCAAGAATGTACAAATGTTTCCACCATAGAAACAAAGTACGTTGTAGCAAGTGAGGCATGTAAGGAAGCATTGTGGCTTTCTCATCTTGCTTGGGATATGGGTTTACCTCAGCATGTATCCCATTTGCTTAGTGATAGTTAGAGTGCCATTGCATTGGCTAAGAATCTAGTCTATCATGCAAAGAACAAGCACATTGAGGTGCATTATCACTCCATTAAAGATTGCTTAGCCATTGAGTGCATTATTCTTGAGAAGGTTGATACTCAAGATAATGTTGCAGATGCTTTGACTAAAGCTCGACCACAAGATAGCTTTCAACACCGTTGTCACTTGATGGGAGTTACTTGATTCATGACCTTACACAGTTACTTGTATACTGTGTAACATGCCCATCAGGTGGGAGGTATAGTTTGTATACTTACACTCAGGTATTCTTTATCATTCTTTATTTTTATCGCATAATCACTTTGACCATATTGGCCTTTAGTGGGAGATTGTTACCGTTATTGTCCATGTGAAAGGCCAAATGGCCATTGGACACTTTTTTATATCTTCTTTAATAAAATATATAGTGGCCTACTCAGCCACAGAATCTAAGTTCAATTGCATTTGTACGACCTAAGAAATATGTGTTCATGGTTTTTGTGTACTCTGTGTTTTCTATGTATTCTGCAACCCCTACGCAGATAACTATGTGTGGTGCTAGAGTTCAAGTTTCTACAACAAGGGTATCATTGCAAAGCTCTCAAGAAGGAGGGTCTACTATCGTGCATAACCAAAAAAATACTTCAATAAACCTCAACAAAATGGTGTTACAGAGTGCAATAATATAACACTTCTTGAAATGGCATGATGTATGGTTAAAGGAAAGCATATTCCAAATAAGTTTGGATGGAAGCATTCATGTGTGCAAACTATGTATCGAATCTTTGTTCTACAAAAGCATTGAGAGTCATTGCACCTTATGAGGCTTGGAATGGGTGGAAGCCAATGGCTAGACATATGTGCAAATTTGGTTGATTGGCATATGATGTTATGCCATTGCAACTTCACAAACTTGATGATAAGGAAAAGAAATGTATATTTTTCGGACATAGTAGAGAGACTAAACATTATTGCTCATACCATCCATTGATGGACAAAACTATTGTAAGTCTAGACGTGGTATTTGTTGAAAATTCAGTTATCCTTTACTTGAATGCAAATTTCAGCCAACACATGTAAGCCATCCAAATATGGTTCAAAGAGGTGAAAATTTCCAGTCAAATATGGCTGAAAAATTCTAGCCAAACATGACTGAAAATTCTCAAAATTTGCAGAGAAATATGGCTGAAAAATTCTAGCTAAAGAGGGCTGAAAATGTTCAGCCAAGTATGGCTAAAAGTTTGCAAAATTTATGACCACACATGGTTGAAATTTAGGGTGATATTCAGCTCACTTCTTATGTACATTTTGATTATGTATTACACGAGAAGCAATGTTTATCAAGGATGCACAATCTATGCCAAAGTGTCTACAAAAGATATTGGAAGATAGCAAGTTGAGTGCTCCTTTACTTGGTAGAACAAGATCAAGCTCTTGCCTTGCATCAAATGACTTTTTGGATGTATATCTTATTGCAACCAGATGGAATGAAGATCCACTCACCTTTAAAGATGCATGTGATGATTCAAATTGGAGCACAATGCAATAAAGTTGGATCTATTCACAAAAATTCTACTCGGAAGTTATGTGAATTTCCAAAAGGTGTTGCATGATTTGGCCATCGTGTTTGGAAAGTGCATCAATTGGATATAAAAGCATATTTCTTGAATGGTGATTTGTAGAACACATACACACACATACACACACACATACACACACACATACACACATACACACACATACACACACAAACAACACACACACATACACACACCCATACACACACATATACCCACACACATATGCATACACATATGCATACACATACACATACACAAACACATACACATACACATACACATACACATACACATACACATACACATACACATACACATACACATACACATGCACATACACATACACATACACATACATGAATCTAATTGAGTATCATCACAATGCTCTACATGAGCATCCACATGATCAACAAAATCATGTTTTATATAAGCATCATGAGAATCCAAAGCATGCTCTATATGTGCATCCATCTGAGCATTCAAATACTGGCATACATGTGCATTGAGAATGTCAATATACCTATCTATAGGTACACAAAATGAGACATGACAAATCTCACACCACACATAAGGCTGAACTCCCATTGAGAAGAGACTGTCTCTCACATGGAGTACCTGTAGTGGATACTTGTTCCCAATCCTAGCACCTCTGACAAGCATAAGCTGTCCCAACTACAACTAAAATTATGCTAACTAAGGAATGCATAACATCTGCTCTTCTGCAACTGACTAACTGAAATCAAGCTCACAAAAATGAAGGCCCATAACATACATGTCTAAGTGTAAACAATGCTTCACTAGGTAGCATTAGGCATACATCTCCTGAACCCTCAATATCATATGTTGTACCATCAGGCATGTGCACACATCCATGACTCTCACACAAGAATAAAAAAAGCTACTCACGATGTGGAGTAACATGAAAACTAGATCCTACATCAAATAGTCAAGCCATATGAGTGATGTCCAATAAACAAAAGGAATCCTAAGATGAACCATAAGAGAAAGTGATATCATCATCACTAGCATAATCAAATGCCATAGACTCTCCTAAAACCACTACCTCACCTACATCATGTGCACATCTTTGATGGCATTGCATCTGCCTAAAGCAATGTCATTGAGTATAGCCTTCATGGCCATACCACCAACATCCAAGTCATTGATGTGATCTATGTTAGTCAATGAACTCACATAGATATCATGTAGTCTCTACCATAATGCATTACTTGTCTCCTCATACATCACATACTCATATATAGAATCCACAAGCTGTAATTGGATAATGGAGTTGGACAATGCATCCATATCCATCCATACATGGTTGATCATGTTACGAGGCCTCTATGCATCTCTATGCACATACATGTGTAACCCTGCACGAACCAATGTACTAAACTTTCCACCTCAAAAGGTCAATGCCATCAAATTGAGAAGACACCATGCTGGCAATCCAAGAGACTCACAATGTAACAAGAGACTAGAAACAATACTCTATCATAATAGGATCACACCTCCATATCCATATGCATAATTCATATCACAATGTCTCTCTGGAGAAGAAAACCATGTGAACCACCTGTCACATAACCGTGCATCTAACATGCACATAAAACCATGAGCATAAGCCTGCTCACCAAGTCTCCAAACTAACCAAGTAGATATGAAAGAATCCTAGGAAAATTTGATAAATTATCCCTTTGTAAACTGAGCAATCAAACAAGATCACCAATAGCAAAAGAAGAATGAGTAATCTATCAACACATGTCACTGATCCAACCAAAGATAATGGAAAATACGCATGCACCAAAAATTGATGGCAATACATGCCAATACAATGGCGATACAGCTCCCACTCAAGAATAAATCCGAAGAGATGATCCATCCTATCACAAATAACCTATGATCATGTCCAAGTGAACGAAGATAAGAAATTATCCAAAGCTATCACATAAGCATCAAGGATCCACTAGAGTACTCTTGTAGCATAAAAGCCGATAGCATCTCCTCTATAAACTAGACTCTGAACCAAAATAACCATGTGGGAATCACCATTCACATATGCTAAGAATCACAATGGTAAATAAAATATCAAATCAATGACCATATGCTAATAAAATAGTCAATCAAGGTGACAAACATGTGTGTAACTGAGGCTCCAATTTGGATCATGTACGTGCAAAGAAAACAAGAATACAAGTACTAACCAAGATCCAAAATCAACTCTAATTAATTGTGTGCAACTGACAAGTAAAGCCATATCCAAGTGGCATAAATGAGATATATACCACAATTCCACTACACATCCATTGAAAATACTATGATCAAACTCATGATGGCATAAATCAAAAAGTTATACCACAATGCCATTTCACATTCCAAAAAGACAAGATCATACTCTACTCTCATATAGAGGAGCTACCATAGTAATCACACATGGTCAAATGGAAACCAAGACCAAAACATAAGATCTCATGCACACTTCTTGCAACTATATTTTCACCAATGAAGCTCTAAATTGAGAGTTCAAAAGAGCTTTGAAGATAATTTCAATCTTCAGCCATCTTTAGGGTTGCATAAGAAAAATCAAACAATCGGTATATTGCATTATTGATGCTCCAAACTTCAAAATTTTCTTTTGAGCTCTTCAACAAACTTGAAGATCTTGTGCTTGACTACGTAACGATACTTGAAAAACCTAAATCAAAGATTTGTATCTCAATATATAAATGAAACAAGCATTTGTTGTCAATTTCATCTTCTCCTACAACATTGTTGCTCTATATTTTGCATTTTTGATGACTTAGCACTCAGAATTTGAACTTGTCTTCTTCTACAAATTTGTATATGATTTCTCAGACTACACACAACAATCTAAAATCAAGTTACAGTAAAAAATTGATCTACCATCCAAGTGATTGTAGATTTGACTTCTACCAATGGATTGATATTTGAAATGTTTAGAAGGGCCTTTTATAGATCCACAATAAAAAATCTTCCATGATGGTGAAGGTGATGCTAGTGTGAAGATGTGAGGCAAGGGAAAATGATCTAGCAGAGAACATATCGATATGGCATTCTTTGGAATATTGAAGAGAGTTAAAGATTTGTCATGTTTTTTATCCAATGCATGTATTCAAGAATGTTGGTTTTTTTATCATGAAACCATCTTATTGGATTAAAAGACACAACAATATCAAGAAATGATTTAAAAGATCTAAACTCAAAACCAAAGTTATGGTGAATTTATGATAAATATTGATAGGAAATAACCTATGAATCTGGTCCTTGGGTGATTACAACAAAAGAGATGTAAATTATAAAAAGTAGGATTCAATGAATTCACATACCTAAAGGATATGGAGCTTCCTTTTGAAACATGTTTACTTTGGCTGACAAGAGCTAATATGGGTTAAAGACACATGATTGGCATAATTTTCTAAAATATATTCTACCTCTTGTTATTGATGGGTGTGCAACAAAAGGAGTACCAGATATGATCTATCATTTTGGATCGCTCACAAGATGATTATCACTCTTTTATTTTTAGTATATAAGATTATTTGATATCTTCTTTTATAAATATATTTCTTTATAATTTAATAATAGGTGGATTACATCAAAATAGATAGACAAAGATTCAATCCCACAAAAGAAACATGAATGTAGAGAGCTACTATCTCTAATGGAGAAAGAGCTTTGTTGAGGGAGAGTCCAACAAAAAGAAGAAAAGAAGACAACAAAGAAAGAAGCTTCACTAAAAAGATAATATTTTGAAGATATATCTCTGCAAGAAGCCCCGCAGGGGCGCAACACCCATCTCTGCACAGAGCCCCGCAGGGGCACATATCAAGGAAAAGCACGTAGGTGGAAGGAGGAACCAGGGCCAGAAAAGTATCCATGAAGAAGTGCAAGAAGATATCCAGCGGTTCCGAAACCACAAGAAGGTCCTTCAACATCTGGGTCTTTGGAAGGTCCAGATCGAAGAATGAAGGACCACATCCTCATACCTTCCATTGGTGGCATGCGTGGCAACCCGACTTAACACATCAACCCGGAGTTAAAGAGGTTATTGGTGAGCTAGACTACGAACATCAAGTAGTCCATCTCCATGGGTTGCAGGCGAGCAAAAGAAAAGAACAGGCAACACGAATGCATCAGGCCCAGAGGATGTAAATGAAGAATTAAGAAGAGGCCATCAAAACTGAACACCTGTCTAACAAACAGGCAGAACTGACCAAGAGATGCATGCGGACAACAAGTGATAGACAAGAAGTAAAGCCTGTCAAGGGACGACAGAGACAAAGAGGGGGAGAGTGTTGCAGAGCGAAGAAGAGCACAAGGTAGAGAAAAAGATGGGCCCCAAATTTTTTTCCGATTTGGACACCTTATTTTTGTATCATAATCATTTTGTAATATATTTTCCGATGTAAACGCCCTAGAGGAGTCCTCTAGATGCATCCCCACAGAAGATTAGTAGCTTACCCATGTAAATTAGTAGGAAATTAGTCTTTTAGTTAATAAAGTGCCGGTCTCTTGTATGAAAGGACCATTTTTAGGGCACATGTATAAAAGTCAATTTGTGACTCTTTGTAAAGACTTTTTGCCATTGTGAGAATCAAGAGCACATAATTTCGAATTTGTGTCTTCTCCTCTCTGCATAACCTTCTTTGTGAGCTTGTATGCATGTGTGTTGCTTGAAAAGAGTGTTAGGGAGTGTTGTCTATCCATGAAAGCATTTGTTTGCTGTGGTTAAGGTGTGTGTGAAGTGTAGGAAGTGCTGAAGTGTAGGAAGGTCATTCCTACGACTTAGTATTTTGCTCATAACTTGAAGTACAAGTGTCAAAATTGAGTGTAAATACCACCATTGGATGCATCTTCTTGAGAGCTTCAAAACGCATATGCTATTTTCTATATTCGGAGTTCGGAGCTGAGAGAAAAGCTCAATTTACTGTTCGTTACTGCTCCAAGTATCGTGACACCATGACTGATAGTTGAAGCTTGTTTGGATTAGTCTTTGCCTTGTTTTCACTCTTTGGGAAGCTCATTTGCATTGATCGTCATTTGAATGCATGTCTTCATACACTCGGCTAGGTTTAGATACTCATTGGATTGATAAATAAAGCGTGAATCCCCACTATATGCGGTGAGGGGGATCGAGGTATAGTCTCTTTCTCCGCAAGTCCCTAGGATTGTCCTTAGGTACACAAGCTTCCTGTTCGAGTTAGATATCTATGGAAGCACGCGAACAACACAAGGAAGAAGAAGAAGCTTGGAGCACAACACACAATACTGAATGTATTCCCACTAGAATGTACAAAGATAAGTAACTTGTTGGGGCTATAGGTGTATATACAAGGCAAGGGGAAAAAACCTCCTAAAGAGGGAAAAAAATGCTCCGGTGGTCCTAGTGTATTCACACACATCACTACCTAAATATATCAACAAATCCCCCCTGGGAGTGATGTGTTGAACAAGGAGCTGGCACTTGTGTATAAGGAACTGCCAAGCTATGTGGAATCAATCCATAAAATTAAGTAAGCCCAAAGCTTTGTGGAAAGCTTCAAACTTCTCCCTAGGTAGAGCCTTTGTGAAAAGGTCTGCAATGTTCCTCTACGTGGGCACATATGCCAAGTTGATCTCTCCAACAAAGAACCTCTCCCTGACATAATGATAATGCACCTCAATGTGCTTAGTGTGAGAATGAAACACAGGGTTCCTCGCAAGTGCCAATGTGCTCTAACTGTAAGTGAAGATGGTGGTGGCAGAAGACTGACCAACACCCAAATCAGCCATAAGGCATCTGAGCCACACACACTCAACAGTCGCATTGAAAGCTACCCTATACTCAAACTCACAACTGGAAGTGGTCCCCCTTGGGATAAAACAATCCAAGTAGCCGGGTACCACTCAAGTAGCGAAAGATGCACTTAACCGCCTGCCAATGCTTAACACATGGACAATGCATAAACCTGCTCATTTGTGAGACAACAAACTAAATATCTGGTCGAGTAATGCATAAGTAAATCAAGCATCCAACAACCTATTGATAGAGAACAACATCAAATGCATCTCAAACATCATGAAGACTCAATCCTAAACCTGTCTCCATAGGAGTGGTAATAGGTTTACAATCTTCAAGGCCAAATCGCTGCAATAATGTGTCAATATATTTTGTTTGACACAAAGCCATTCCATCATCAACGTGCATAATCTGAATGCCCAAATCACACATCTCAAATGAGGCATGTAAATCAGTCTCAAATTCAACAATATGCTTCTCATGAGGACTAGTGCCCCAAATCACACATCTCAAATGAGGCATGTAAATCAGTCTCAAATTCAACAATATGCTTCTCATGAGGACTAGTGAGCAACATGTCATCAACGTACACAAAAATGATCAGAAGCACATCATTAGCACGCTTAACATATAAGGTGCTCTCAGTTGGATTGTTCTCAAAACCATGTGCAATCAAATAGGCATGTATCTTTTCCTACCAAGCACATGGTGCTTGCTTTAAACCATATAATGCCTTCTTTAACATGCACACCTGGTTTTCATGCCCTTTCTGCACAAAGCCACGGCGCTGAAAAACATACACTTCTTCATGCAAGTCACCATTCAAAAATTTTATTTTAATGTCCAACTAATGTACATGCCAACCATGATGAACTGCAAGTGCACAAATGCTACGAACAATAGTCATTCGGCATGTAGGTGCAAAGGTCTCATCAAAATCAATGCCTCTTTCCAGCGCATAACCCTTTGCAACAAGCCTAGCCTTATACTTGTCAACTGTTCCATCAAGCTTACACTTCAGCTTGTATACCCACTTAGTGTCAATGGCCTTCTTGCCCGGAGGCAAGTCGCATAAAGACCAGGTACCATTCTTCATTATAGCATCATATTCAGATTGCATAGCAGCCATCCAATTTTCTGAATTTTGTGCTTCATCAAACGAAACAGGCTCATTCTCATTAAAGAGACTAGATGCAGCCATAGCATAGCAATCTGATGCAAAAGAGGCACTATGAGAGCCTGAACGAGTATGATATGATAGAGTGGATCTAATTTTCTATCACGCAAAGTCTGCTCCAGCCATTTTGGCATAGTTTTTGCCTGTTCAATATCAGCTCTCTCATCAACAAGTGCATCATGTACATCTGCATTAGAAATGGAATGATCTGCATCATCACATGAAACCTGCAAAGGTTGAGAAGTTTCCTGATTAGGACCAACGCTAGACGGTCCACCTGTAAAAAGAGGCAGCAAAGTATCATACATGTCTTTGGAGCTAACAGATGTCTCCTTCGTACATGAAAGTAAGAGTTGAATAACATCTTCCACAAAAACAACATCACAACTAACCAAAAGGGATTTAGTCCATGGATGATACAGATGATAGCCTTTGCTTTTAGAACTATACCCAACAAAAATACATTTTACTGCTTTATCATCCAATTTCCTGTTATGTTTTTCAGCCACTAATGCATATGCCAGACAACCAAAAACATATAGATGAGCAACAGATGGCTTGCAACCATGCCAAGCCTCATATGAAGTGATATATTGCAGTGCTTTAGTGGGACACTTGTTAAGTACATATGTTGCATAATAGCCTCAAGCTAGAAACTATGTGGTAAGGCCTGACTCTTGACCATACACATCACCGCCTCCATGAGTGACCTGTTCTTCTATTCAGCAACTCCATTCTATTGAGGTGTATATGGTGCTATATAGTGATGTTTCATCCCACATTCAGCCAGAAATGCATTTAAGTCAGAAGACATATATTCCCCCCTAGATCAAAATGGAGGGTGCCCATTTTACATGCTGATAAATTTTCAGCCAAAACCAAAAACTCTTTGAAGCACATGAACACTTCGTACTTTGCTTTCAATGGATATAACTATGCATGCCTGTAAAAATCATCAATGAAAGTCACGAAGTAAAGATAGTTTCCAAAAGAGGGTGTCTACACAGGACCATAGACATCACTGTGAACAAGTTGCAATTTTTGTGTAGCTCAAACAGAACCATCTTTTGGGAATGAGGAATGTTGCATTGTGCCCAAAGTACAACCTTCACATACATGTTTACAAGGTGCCTCAAGTTTGGTCTAAGAGGACACCATTTCATATTTCTGCAAGTGTAGCAAACTAGCAAAATTGAGATGACCAAAGCGTGCATGCCAAAGCTTTGCATCTGACATAGCCTTAGAATCATGTACTGTACATGCTAAATCATTCACATATCTTTCATAGTCTATGAGCTTATACAACCCATGATATAAAATGCCAGAAGCAATAATCACGTTGCCATTTGACAGCTCATGAATTGTACACCTATCATCAACAAATTTCACAACCAAGCCAATCTTGGCTAAAGCCGAAACTGATAACATATTCTTCTTGATCCTTGGCACAAATAAAGCATTTGATAAAGTGAAAGAACTACCATCAACAATAGTTCGAATGATCTTACCAACTCCCATAATAGGATAAGAGGAGTTGTTGGCACATGTGATAGTATTCCTTGTAGGGGCAGGCCCGAGTGAAGAGAAGAAACTGTGCTATGAGGTAATATGTTTGGTTGCCCCACTATCAAAGTACCAATGAGGATGCAAATCAATTGAGAATAGTAGGTGAGGCAAAAATAAAATAGGATAAAGCTTTGCAAGATGCACTAGAACATTTAAAGAGACAAGATGAAGCTATTCAAGGATAGATAGCATAGGTAACAAAAAGAGCAACCCTCGAAGACAATTGATGTACTAGTGGGTTTGATAGTGTTGCCCATTCACATTGAGCATGCTTTGGAGAAAGAGGTATGCCAACTTTCTCCACCTATTGATTCATCACTTGTGTAGAGGAATGATCACTCAGAAGTGCTTGAAATTGTGCTTATAGATTCGTTAGAACAAAAATAATGGGTGAAATTGATGGAAAAATTTAGTAAATAAACTAAAAATGAAGTGTTCAAACGTGTCAAAGACACAAAGATCAAAATCAAAGATGTGGAGAAAAGCTTTTACCCATATCTGCTACCTTTTGGAATAATGAAAGAGCATACTCAGTGATATATAAGGTGGATTATTAAGAAGAATATAGATGTAGATCTTAACTTCACAAAGCATACATTCAACTACACTGAGGAAGAATTTAATGCTAGAACCCCGATTTTGCAAAATATTTTTTTTAGAAAAGAGCCCCACATTGATACACCATTGGGTCGTTGTGCCATACTTATTACATGTAAATCTTTTTGCCCTGAGGCACACAAATAATCATGGCTAGAGTTTTGGGAAGCACAAAGACAAAAGCAAATATCAAAGACCTATCTTATTTTTCCTTTACTTCCAAGTTGGCCAGGAGGTTGTGAATAGAAAATTATATGATTCACATTATAGCATTGGCTAAAGGTACTATTCATTAGTTCATAACCTCTCGATAAAGATAATCAACAAGATTCTGCCAATGATTTTATTTGTATTAAAAGTCTTCAAGCACCCAAAGTTCTCCTTTTTGAGTTTCATTGGAATAAACCAAGGCATTAAAGAGTTTTTATTAAATTTATGAGCCAAGCTAAGTAGAACAACTCTAATGACACACTTTTCATGAATAATCTTTTTTTCAAGCCACTACTTATACAAGTTTGAAGAGGCATTCTTTATAGGGTTTTTTGAGCAAGATTCAAAAATATTTTGGGAGTTTTCTTCCAACATTAATGCAAAGATGGTCACCTAAAACCTACATTATTGTTCGTCAAATAGAGTTTCTCCTAATATTCCAATCAAAATTGAACAATGTAATGATTTTGTTATGAAGAACTCACTTGCAATAATTCAAGAGCACATGACTTACAATGCACATGTTAGATGCCAACAACACTCTATTGAGGACGATAAAGTTCAAGAGGGGGAGTCTGTGGGAGTGGGTGGTGACTCGAGATTAACACATGTTCTGATTGAACAAGGAGAGGGAATCAAGAAAAAGAAACAAAGAAATAAGAATAAACGACCATGCCCTAAAGTGTAAAAAATAAAAAAGAAGGCCATCACATATCAGAGGCAAAACTTAATGTAAAGATGGGAGAGCTTTAAAAAGATAAAACAAAAGATCAAGTTAGTATGTGGACCAAAGATATGTGGTAGCTATGGTGAAAAAAAACCCTCTTCTAGTGGTGCGCTTCAAGAATACTTATAACTACAAATTCAATATTCTCTAACCACTAGATGTTGTACAAGTAAAGCCAAAGGAAGGTCTATCAGAGGGAGAGTGATGTAGCGAATAAAATGCAAGAGCCAAGGCAAGAATGCAAAGAAGTCAGCCCTCATTTTTTTGTAAAAACCTCTCTATGATGTAAAGCTCCAATGTGCATAAGCCTTGTAACTTTGCACTAAGAGGAGTCCTCTTTTTTCACACTTTCATTTTTTTATCACATTGAACTAACCTATAGAGTTTTATTCTTTTTGGGAAACGCCCATCCAAATGTATGAATGGATATAAGTTAAGGCACATGTATATAAGTGTGTACCTAGACTCACAGTCTTAGGCATTTGCAACAAAAGAGACTAAATCGCAATCATCAAGCAAATGCATATAGTGGTGGTTTGATGCACATATTAAATTATCAAACCGACATCTTGAACCGATCAAAGTGCATGGAAAGGAGTGCTTGAATGATGATTAATGTGGCGGTTTGATGCACATATTAAATTATCAAACCGACATCTTGAACCGATCAAAGTGCATGGAAAGGAGTGCTTGAATGATGATTAATGTGGGAAAGATACAAGTAATGCATGCAAAAAGGGAACATTCACCTCACATGACACCTCTTACACAAAAGTAAGTATCAGAATACTTGGTGCAACAATAGACATAAATCAGACGATATATTCTAGCTCCATTACCCGAATATAGTCAAGAGTGGGTTCATTTTGAAGCTCTCAACAAGAGACATGCAATGGTAATTTTCAACCTAATTGGATCTCTATGCTTCAAGTTATGACCAAACTATAGAGTGGTGGGAATCACCTACTCTCGATTCAATACTTCCTACACTTCACACACACAATAACAATGACAAAGATGGGGAAGGGGAAGACAAAACCTTTAGGAACACATTTCACACCTTGAGCATACACAAAAGCTCATGAAGAAGAAGGTACATAGGCAAGAAAAAACAAATTTTAAATATTAGAAGTTAGCTCTTGATTATGGCAAAAAGTTTTTACAAAAGAGTCACAAGTGACTTATATATATGCGGCCTAATTTTGATCCTTTCTCTATAAATCACTAAGTTCCTACTATTGTACAAAATTAATGTTACAATCTTCAGGGATTATGCATCTAGAGGACTCCTAGCATTTACAAGGTTTCTTGATACTTATTAAGGATTTTAATAAAAGAAATCAGGTAATTTCATGAAATTTTATGGGCCTTCTTTTCTTCTCATCTTTCATCTACTCTATCTTCTCTCTTGTATTCAATCCTCTTCAATCCTTTTTCAACACTCTCCACCTCTTAGTCTTTGTCATCCCTTGACAGGCTCCTATGGGTTTTCTTGACATGCAACAAGTGGTTGAACCTAGGATACATATGGTAGTTGAGGCTTGCTGTCCTCATTCCCCTGTTGCCAACTTGTTCCTCTCTGACGTGATGCTACAATTCCCCTGTATATATTTCTTTTAACTGCACTCCACTAATGATAGAGGAAGCCTTCAAGATGTGGGAGGCTATTTGTCACCTTATTCAAGCCTCAATCTGATGCTTTTGTTTCACCCTTGGTATGCATCTTCAAATGTCTATAAGTAAGGAATCAATAAAAACATGAGATCTGAGTAATATTCCATAATTGTTAATCTGCTAGGTGTGATGAAGAGATAAAAAATGAGAGTATATGTACCCTGATTGATGTTGATGCAGTTCAAAAACATGTACTCAGCATGTTTGAAAGTAAATTTTATACTTAAATCAAACTTTCAGATTTGTATTATCTCATGCATACTTTGCTTCCACTTGAGCCCATAGTGCCTGTTCGATTTTCAATTGATCTCTCAGATCTTCTAATTTCTTTTTCAGACTTTGTACCTCTTCATCATTGTATACCTGGCCTTCAAATGGTTGATTGAGGAGCAAGGATGTCATCAATTCTTTGTTTTGGCTCTACAATGAGTCCACATCTTCCATGTTTCCTTATATTTGCATCTCTAAGATTTTGCTTTGGTTCGAGAGATGTACCTTTTCTTCTTTGTTTGGTGAATATTTTCTTTAGAGATCTGCATTTTCCTTCTTCATTCCTTCATAGTGTTGGTGGATTTCAATGTTTAAAGTAGCATTTTCACTGTTTAATATGTCAATTTTGTTGATCACTCCCATTAGTTCTTCTTTCACCTCCTCAATTTGTGCTTGGGTCTTTAGCACTTGATCAGACAAATTCTCACTTAGTTGTTTGAACCGATTCTTTTCCACATGAGCTTGTTTGTAGTCTTTGTCTACCTCCAATAGTTGTTGTTGAGTGTCCATGGTACTTTGAATCATATGGATAACAACTGGTTTTAGTTGTGCCACATCCATATTCAGCCATGTTTTAGGTATACTTGGAGGTTCTTCTATTAGCATATTTTTGCCTTGGACTATATAAAGTGTTTCATTAACTGGCTTCCAGATTTGTAATTGAATCTTTAGTTCATCCCTTTTTTTGGGACTACTTTTGAGTTGTTGCTTGCAGGATGCACGTCCATAGGAGATGGCTCTGCCATGACTCCAATGGGAATGATAGGCACTTGAGTCTGAGTCTCTCCTTCTCGTTGCTCTTCTACTTTGGGATGGACCGGAGCTATGACACCTTCCAAACTCATCTCCTAAAATTGTAACTTAGTGACATCATTTATTTGAATAGTGAATGCTTTCTCAGGTCATGACATCCATAGGATTTCCTCTTCAACCTCTCCTTCTTTGTTTACTAGTTCTTATGGCTTACTTGTTGCTTCTTGATGTTCCACTATCTGATCCAACTCATCCCATTGACCATCACCATTGATGACAATATTAAGATCAATGTTTAATGTGGATTGACCATTGTTATTCCAACATGTGGATTGACCATCGTTATTCTCGAATCCAAAATATGAGCTTGAATTTTCTAAACCAAGCTCTTTGTAATGATTAATCTTGGATAACTTCTTTCCTGCTTATTTCTTTGCTTTGGACTCACTCATCTATCAGTAGTGGTGACCCTGGACATTAAGATTGACTTGTCCATCCATGTATGTATGAGTGGCCTGTAACACTTCTTCCAACTTCACTTTTGTGATAGGAGGTGGTTGAGCTAGAGTCAACTTTGGCACTATATGCACTCTTTTTGAAGAGGGTGTAGTAGCAACTTCTTCAAACTCCATCATTCTTTTGGATCCTCTCATGATGGCTTGTGAGATGGTTCCTGCCTCATCAAATATCATTATGCCACATTTTTTTCTTAGGTACAGTGGTTGATTTTACATATTTTTCCATTTCCAAGGTGGATGTCATTTTCCTCAAATATTCATGTATTTCAAATGCATGGTATACCAAGATGGTTAACATTAGTGTTATACCAAAACAGGACATTTTAGTGTCCTTTTTTCTAGAAAGTAAAAAAAAAACATGCATACTAATCAAATAAAAATAAAAAAAAATCTTCAAACCCCATAAAGAACTATACCCAAATGTTCTATAAAAGTATATTTTTTGAAAAAAACCTTTTTAGATAACTCAAAATATAAAAATGATTGAATATGGTTAAAAAAACAATAGCTTCTTTGTAGACTTATGTATGAGAAGAAAGAATATCTCCATGAAAAAAAATTTCCTCGTATTGAAATAATTTATCTAATGTTAGATTAAAGTCATATAATCATTTAAGACAATCCTTGGGATTTAGAAAAATCAGTTTTATAACAAGAAATTTACTACAATACATAGTGCTCATTATATAGTTATACAGTATAGGAGCCTTCTATATGCTATTGATGCATAAAAACACTCAAATGGCTGGTGTTTTATTTCAAAAACCATATATCATAAGAATATGGTACATATCTTTGAACCAATAACTTTTGTGCCTATCTCACATATCACAAACAATTTCAATACTCCATTGAATAGCCAAATTCCACTTTGCCGAGAATAAAAGAGTTGTCAACTCTAACTGAGTAACCTTTACAAATGAGATTTCTTTCACTTATATAGACTTTTAAGAGCTCTATCCACACTATAAGGTGCGATCTAGCTTTAAAGGTAGTGTTCAAAAGCTATTTGAAGGCCAAAAAATGTCAAAAAATTATGAAATTTGGTGTGTCTATTCTAATTATGCTCATGAGGCTAGAATATACCTGACTTTTATAGGATCACCCTATTACTGCTAAAAATAAGATTTTATATCGAAAATATGCGTTTTTACATTTATTTTGGGTAAAATATTGGGAAAAACTTAATATGAGGAGAGATTTGAGATGGAAAAAATTAGTAGAGCCCTTTCACCTTTACTTTTATGCTTTTTTTTTCCTTTTAACACTTTTTTTATCCTTTAACTAAGCTTTGACCACTTTGAGTTTAGGCTTTTTGGTTATTTTATGAGCTTCAACAATCCACTATGGCAAGAAGTTCTTTATCATGGATTTCATAATTTATCTTTGGAGGGAAGAATTTCCTTGAATATCATGCGACAAGATGTAGGTGTCCATCATCCCCATGTTGGGATAGAAAGGCTCCCAAGTAAAATTATGATGCATCCATCTCTAGGCGAAAAGGCTTGATAGAATTAGGGTGAACTAGAATTGGAGCAGTGATGAATGCTACTTTCAGAGTTTGTAAGGTTTTTTTTTCCAATCCATGAGAATTTTGCATTTGTTGTAAACTTGTGATGTCACTATCTTGGAGAATCAATGACAAATATCTATAAAATTTGGCAAAGCCTAGAAAGCATTGTACATTTCAAACACATGAAGGTGTTCACAAATCAAGGATTGTTTCAATCTTCTTAGGGTCCATGAAGATTCCTTTTCTTGAGACAAGGTAACCCTAAATTCCAAATTGCATACAACCCTTTTTCTCTTAATTTCTTTAGAACTATCTTTACATGATATTTGTGCTCCTCTAAACTTTTCGAGAATATTACAATATCATCTAAGTATGTTACTATAAAATCATCTAACCCCCAAAATGTGTATGCCAAATTTTTGCATCTAAGATCACTTATAGATTTTGAATTGCACATGCATAATCATCCACATATTTTAAAATTTGTGAGATCATAGCATACATCATAGCATTCTATATGCAATAATTTTATTACCATCGAAGAGTTGATGAATTGTACATATTTATAAACAAAATTTACTAGTACACCAATCTCGACAACTACTCTTATTGATCATATATTATTCTTGATCATTGGTACATATAAAGAATCTAATATCTGTGAATGCACTACCATTAGCAGTTGTAACGATAATCTTTCTAATGTGCATGATAGAGTAGTTTTTTTTGCATATGATGGTAATCCCAATAAGGGTAGGCTCAAGTGACATGAAATAATTGGGTTGAGAGATATTGTTGAGTTTGTCACGAATCTTATTAGCAAAGACATGCATAGATGGTGCATATGTGGCCAATGGGCAATGAGATAGTGAGTGCACATGTTCATGCTCACATTTTTCCTTTGGTTGAATTTAATTATAGGTTTTAAATCAGTTTTACAAGGTTTTCAAGGGTTATGAAGGTTTTGGAAGGTTTAGGTGCAGTGTATGTAAGAATATTCTTGGAGATAGTAGGAAGGAAAAAGCACCATAATGAATAGTTGGGTAGTGTGTGCACCAAGGAGTGGGAAAGTGGGTTGCACATCCAAGGCCAATATATTGGATACAGATGTGAAGTCAAGTGAAGTGAAGTGAAGTGTGTGTATGCATGATTCGACAAGACAAGTACAGAGTGTATGAACAAAAGGCATAGATAAGCAAGTGTAAAGATAGAGAGGAGAGGATTGCAAGTGAGAGAGAGTGTGCAGAGACTCTCTGACAATTAGTGGAGAGCTTGAGATCTAAGTGAAGAGTGAAGAGAGTATTGTATGCTCTATTATGTGTTGCAAAGCAACTTCATTCAAGGAAGAAGGCAAACCAAGGTGTGGTTGGAGTACTACAAAAGATTTGTAGGTTGATAGTGGAAGTGATCAGGACTTCAACTTGAGTGGAGGCTGGCGTTGTCCATCACATTAACTGCTTCTTTCCTTCATGCCACTAACCATGCTTCTCCAACTCCAACCCATTTTTTTAAAGGACAAACTTGATATTCTTGTATCTTCCCTCGTGCAAAAGGGACATTCTTGAGTGGCAAGTGTTAGATATGCTCAATACTCCACCCTCAAGTGACCACAAATGATCCATGGTGCTCTAACTTTTAAGGCCCCCATTATGAGGAGAAGCCATTATGAGATCCCAGACATTTGTGGAACCCTAACTTCTATGTTAGATGAGGCCTTTGCGTGACCGTTGATGGTTATAGATTATCTTTGTGAGCCTATCAATTAGGTTAGGTAGGCCACAGACTTCTGAGCCATTGGGTTGCCATTCAAGGTGAAAATAAAGGCCCTGTGGCATCATGTGACTTCCCCATAGAATCTTAATGGGGGGAGTGTAGAGGGGGGCTTTCCCCCTTCTTCTAGTGATGGATATATTATTGTATTGTATATTTTGTTGACTATTTTGTGTCTCTTGACTACATTTATCTATAACAACTCACCTTGTAAAAGCTATATAAGCATGGCCCAGGTTGAGCTCTACCTAGCATTGTGCACTAGTAATCCCTTCATCTAGATTTTGTCTAGATCGCCATCTAAGCTCCACATTAGGAGCGCACGGGTGGACAACACCATCATTATAACTGCATTATGCTGGACAATATGAGAATTTGAGTTCTCTATCTCTCAGTCTGCATCTATATTTGTTTGCGTTGTTCTCTCAACTGTGTTTATTGGTCTATTTCGTTGTGCTGTTATTTTCTTACAACAAGTCACGACAATCATGGTATAGTATAGCAGTGCAACAAAAGGGGAACTTGAAGTGCAATGACAGGTTAGGAAGAGGAACTTAGTAGGGTCGAGGCTTACATGAGGAATGAGATGTAATTACATCATAATAGGTGAGTGTAGAGAGAATCGTGTGTAGATGTAGTAGGTTAGTTTGAAGTTTCAATTTAGAAGGGAAGTTGTGGTGTGGAAGTGGAAGAAAGTGATAGTTGGATTGATGATTGATGAATGTTGTTAAGAGGGTCTAAATTTGTGCATGTCTAAAGCAAAGGATGCTCAAAAGGGAGTACAAGCAGTGGGCAAGGTGTTGTGCTTAAAATGTTGACAAGAAGAAGAAAGTATCTAAGTCATGATGAGCATTTTTGGGAGTTGTAGTGGTTAACACCCTGAGTGTTCTACATGTAGAGTACTAGTGCATCTTCAGGGAACCACATGGTGTCGAGGACTGGCAAGGTGGTGACGTTACAAAAGATCAATATCAATGGGAATCGCTCATGCATCTAGTCCAGCCACATCCTTTCCTCTTCCTTTTTTTTGGAACCTCCTACTTCCTCCTTCCTTGAGGTTTGAGGCTACAAGATTCTTATGAAGCTCTGGAGAAAATTTAAGAGCTTTGCTCGATTCCATGTTTTTAGTTTTACTCATGATGGAAGAAAGTATTTTATCTATGTCTTTACATTTATATTGGGTTCTTAGAGGTTGTATCTTCCCACTATATTTTGTCATTGGAAGGCATTCACATTTCTGGTTGAATGTAGGATAAAACATTATTGTACAGTGCCATATACACCTCAACAAAATGGAAGAATAGGTCACACATGGAGATGGCGAGGTGTATGGTCAAGAATGAGACTTTACCACATGGTTTCTGGCTTGAGGTTGTCATGTGTGCAGCATATGTACTTAACAGGTGTCCCCCTAAATCATTGTAGTCTATCACTCCATATGAGGCTTGGCATTGTCGTAAGCCATCTGCGTGTTTTTTGGTTGTCTAGTGTATGCATTAGTGTCTAAACAACATCGTTGAAAATTGGATGATAAAGCAGTGAAATGTATTTTTGTTGGGTACAGTTATGAAAACAAAGCCTATCGTCTGTATCATCCACAGACAAAATGCCTTTTGGTTAGCCGTGATGTTTTTGTGGAAGATGTTATTCAACCACTACTTTCATGCACTAAGGAGACATCATTTAGCTCCAAAGACATGTATGATACTTTGCTACCTCTTTTTACACGTGGACAGACTAGTGCTGGTCCTAATGAGGCAACTTCTCATCCTTTATAGATTTCATGTGATGATGTAGATCATACTCTTTCTGATGCAGATTTACATGATGCACTTGTTGATGAGAGAGCTCATATTGAGGAGGCAAAAACTATGCCAAAATGGCTGGTGCAGACTTTACATGATAGCAAATTAGATGCACCTCTGTCATACGTACTTGTTTAGGCTCTCATAGTGCCTCTTTTGCATCATATTGCTATGTTATGGCTTCCTCTAGTCTCTGTGATCAGAATGAGCCTATTTTGTTTGATGAAGCACAAAATTCAATGGCTGCTATGCAATCAGAATATGATGCTATCATGAAAAATGGTACGTGGTTGTTATGTGACTTGCCTCCTAGCAAGAAGGTTATTGGCACAAAGTGGCTATACAAGCTAAAGTGTAAGCTTGATGGAACCAATGACAGGTATAAGGCTAGGCTTGTTGCAAAGGGTTATGCACAGGAAAGAGGCATTGACTTTGATGAGACCTTTGCACCTAAATGCCAAATGACTACTATTCATAGCATCTATGCACTTGCAGCTCATCATGGTTGGAATGTACATTAGTTGAACATTAAAACAACATTTTTGAATGGTGACTTGCACGAAGAAGTGTATGAATTTCAGCCCCATGGCTTTGTGTAGAAAGGGCATGAAAACCAGGTGTGGAAGTTAAAGAAGGCATTATATGGTTTAAAGCAAGCACCACGTGCTTGCTATGAAAAGATACATGCCTATCTGATTGCACATGATTTTGAGAACAATCCAATTGAGAGAACCTTATATGTTAAGAATGCAAATGATCTGCTTCTGATCATTGTTGTGTATGTTGATGTCATGCTGCTGAGTGGTCCTCATGAGAAGCATATTGCTGATTTCAAGGCTGATTTGCATGCCTCATTTGAGATGTCTAATTTGGGGCATTTGCATCATTATTTGGGCATTCAGTTTATGCAAGATGATGGCAGAATAGCTTTGTCTCAAATAAAATATATTGGCACATTATTGCAACATTTTGGCCTTGAAGAATGTAAAAATATTGCCACTCCTATGGAGATAGGTTTACGATTGAGTCTTCATGATGCTAAAGATGCATTTGATGTTGTTCTCTATCAGCAGGCTATTGGATGCTTGATTTACTTATGCATTATGCGGCCAGATATTTAGTTTGTTGTCTCATAGATGATCAGATTTATGCATTGCCTAGGTGTCAAGCACTGGTAGGCAGTTAAGCACATCTTTTGCTACTTGAGTGGTACCCGGCTACTTGGATTCTTTTATCCCAAAGGGGGGGTCACTACCGCCAGATTTACATGCTTTTTTTTACTCTAACTTGGGTGGTTTCTATGACACTCGTGTGTCCACTCGTGGCTTTTGCTTCATGCTTGGTAGCTCATGTATATCTTGGTTGTGCAAGAAGCAACCTATTGTGGCCACTTTCAGTTGTGAGGTTGAGTATAGGGTAGCTTTCATAGAGACTGTTGAGTGTGTGTGGCTCAGATGCCTCATGGCTGATTTGGGTGTTGGTTAGTCTTCTGCCACCACCATCTTTATTCACAGTTATAGCGCATTGGCAGTTGTGAGGAACCCTATGTTCCATGCTTGCACTAAGCACATTGAGGTGCATTATCATTATGTGAGGGAAAGGTTCTCCACTGGAGAGATAAGCTTGGCATATGTGCCCATGCAGGAGAACATTGTAGACCTTTTCACGAAGGCTCTGGCTAGGGAGAAGTTTGAAGTTTTTCACAAAGCTTTGGGCTTACTTCCTTTTGTGGATTGATTCCACATAGCTTGGCATGAGTGTCAGCTCCTTGTTCACCACATCACTCCTATGGCGGATTTGTTGATATATTTAGGTAGTGATGTGTGTGAACACACTAGGACCATCATGGCAATTTTTCCCTCTTTAGGAGGTTTTTTTCCCCTGGCTTGTATATATGCCTATTGCCCTAACGGGTTACTTATCTTTGTACATTCTAGTGGTAATATATTCGGTATTTTGTGTTGTGCTCCAAGCTTCTCCTTCTTCCTTGTGTTATTCGTGTGCTTCCATAGACGTCTAACTCCAACAAACCATACATGTCTATATGAACAAGATGTAATAGCTGAATTGAAGAGTCAATGTGCATTCTATGCACTTTCCTAGTTTTTTTTTCATATTAATAATCCTCAAAAAATGAAAAATTAGAAAAAGATATTGCAAGTAAGTAGCTAGAATAAGAACGAATTTCCATTATGCCACAAGATATGTGGCCCAAACCAGCCATGCCATATACAAGCCATGGGTTGTTCAATCAAAGCCAACAAGTGTTTCTTATGAGATACAAAAAAAATGGTAAAGTGAGTGAACTTTTCTTCCTCTAGTAATAACCATATTGTCCTTTGATATGGCAAAGGACCGAGCATAGAAAGAAACCTTGTAGCCAAGGTCATCAAGCTGATTGACTAACATGAAACTACATAAAATTTGAGGCAAACAATGTACATTATTCATGGTAAATTGTGAACCATCAGAATGCACAACCACAAATCCAATCTCAACAAAAGCACATGTAAGAATCACCAAGCTGCATTATACAAAGAGACTTTGTTGTATAAGTATATAACCATTTTTTATGTGGTGTCACATGAAAAGAAACACTAGAATCTAGAAACCATGTCTAAGAAATTGAATTAATCATAAGATCCTCATTAGCCACAATATTTTCAAGTGTCAACACATCAACATCATCAAACATAGCATTTATTTCTTCTATCTTCACAAGTGAAGTAGACGGTGTAGGTATTTGTTTAGAATTTCCATCAACATGCTACCCTCTACCTTTAGCATTCTTCAAAGCATAGCAATCCTTTTTCATATGCCCTTTCTTATGGAAATGATGGCATTCAATATCCCTCTTTCATGATTTGCTTCTACTCTTGCCACATTGACCATTCTTGTCTTTGTTCTTGCTCCTGTTGCATGTTGATTATTTCCCTAATTAGAATCACAAAAACTAAATGCATCTCAATTGTGTGGTAGCCATAGATGTTGGAGTTTGAGGTATGCGGAAGCATGCAAATAGCACAAGGAAGAAGAGGAATCTTGGAGCACAACACACAATATTGAATGTATTACGAAGAGAATGTACAAAGATAAGTGACCTATTAGGGTTATATACATATATACAAGCCAAGGGAAACAACCTTCTGAAGAGGGAAAAAAGTGCCTCGATGGTCCTAGTGTGTTCATGCACATCATTACCAAAATTTATCAACAATAGACTTCCTATGAAACTTTGATAGCTTTCCACTGTGCAAACTGCTACTAATGGTTGTGTAGAATGTATCCCGTGAGGATGTCATTCTACATAGCAAAAGAAATGCTTTCATACCATCCTAAATTTTCATTTTCTATGCTTCCAATTGTGAGAATAATGCATCAAAACACATTTAGATGATTGACAAAACTATTTGTATCCTTCATGCATAAGTCGTACAACTTTCTCATGAGATACATCTTGTTTGAT
Source organism: Ceratopteris richardii (assembly GCA_020310875.1). Taxonomy (NCBI): domain Eukaryota; kingdom Viridiplantae; phylum Streptophyta; class Polypodiopsida; order Polypodiales; family Pteridaceae; genus Ceratopteris; species Ceratopteris richardii. The sequence goes on along the minus strand of CM035416.1, from coordinate 187,753,603 downwards.
GTAGTGTCCTTCTCATAGTTGTTACACAATTTCTCACATACTTCCTTCAAGGTCTAACAATCCAAAATTGTGAAATATACACTATTATTTATGTCAAGAAAAACATGGCCATCTGATCAAGATCTTGCTAGTCATCCCTATCCATATCAATAGGTTTCTTTGTAGGGTCAACAATTGGCTACCATTGTCTTCTCTGAATAAAGACAAAACAGATCCGATTTTTTCATAAAGAGAAGTTGTGCCATCAAACTTGCCAATCTCAAAGTGATATTTTCCTTGCAAGTAAGAGCTCTTTTTGAGACAGTTAAACTAGACCTTGATCCATTAGATGTGCTCAAAACCTTTGTTGACATGGTGAAAAATAATTGACTACAATATTGATAAAATTAGAAATAACCAAGCATCACTAACACTTAGAAATATGACTAGGTTTCAAATCTTAGGGAAATTTTGTTAGAATTTCCCCAAAGAACATGAAACATATGACCAAAAATGACCAACAAATGATTGACCAAACTATGTATATGGTAAACAATTTAGCCCTCATATGGATAAAAATGGAAATCTCTAAAAATTTGGGGAGAGTCTCTTTTACGAGCATCAAAACAATATCAATGAAATAATCAAAGCATTATAAAATTGCATGATTGTCTCACTATGCACGTTTGTACTACTTACTACATATACCCAAGTAATCAAAGAATCCAACTAGTCTTAATGAGCACCTATAAGTCCATTAGCATGCATCTTCAATGAAGAGGATATGGTATATCTTCTACCTGCATCACCAAAGAGATCCTAATATCTAGATGTCTTCCATTAAGAAAACCTCACCATGAACCTTTTTTTACACACATAATAGGCTTACACAAAACAAAACGGATGTGTCGTACCACGTTACAAACATAACTAGTGACCATAGAGACATACATAGTGTGCACTCAACAAATACATGTAAATAATGAGAAAGTGTAGCTAAGCAAATGAATTAAAAACCAATCCAAGATCAAACTTATGCAAGGATCAACACACTCTTACAAAACAAGCTGGCCAATGTCGATGAACTACCAATGAGTGCTGAGTTCTCCCACCACAATAGAGACCTCTTCAAGAAACCTATAGAGTCATTTGGTATGTCTAAAAATTGAACATTCCCTATAAAGAAAGTACAAAGAACACTCTCCTTGAAGTTCTTGAACTTATGCAAAGAAAACCATGCACCAAAGGACTTCAAATACGATAAAAAAATCATCCAATGACATTTTCAAATGAGGTTTGTGAGGCCAAGAAGAGAGCTTTAAACAACCAAATGATGCTCAACATAAAGTCAAGTTTAGTATTTGTCCCTTCTCAATCAGCAAATGGGTGTAGTTTAGTGGCCAAAAATTACGAACTAAGTGATCTTCAAGGAATATAGTACTTGGATGGGTGACCTCTTAGGAAGTACAAGGAACCTTTGTCTTCCTTGATCTTTGAGGTTCTCCCTCACACATAGTCAACCATGTCAATGGTAACTTCAATGAAATGATGATAACATGAGTCAAGATCTTTACCTTGGCCACTACCCTATTCTAAACATAAAAGCCAGAGAGCAAAGAGTATGAGTTTGTTGTGCAAATTTCACAAATGTGCAATATCAATACAATTTGTGGTTGACCAAGCCACTATATGTCTTACTAAAACAAATGTATACAAGAGTGCCTGATGGCCATTTGGCCTTTCAAATAGACACTATCAATAACAATCAATAATAGAATCAATAATAGATGCGGCATGTATTGGTTGCAAAGAGATTGTGGAATATTATACATGGTGTTGAAACACATCCTATCCCAACTAAACATGTTCAAAATGCAAGTGATGTAGCTAGTATTGAGGATGTTGCAAGCTTGAGTTGTGGTGAATTTCCTATTTTGACTTCTTGCAACTCCAAATTTGAATATGCCAAGTACGTCACTAACACCTCTAGCCACTATAGAACAACTCCGATGGGATGGCAAGGATGAATATGCACATGCCTTGATTACTTTATCTATTAAGCATTCCATTATCCCTCACATTCGCTCATGTCAAAAACCAAGGAATGCTTGGTATAACCTTTCCATATTGTTTTATTCAAGCACCCGTAGGTCACTTATCTTTGCACATTCACTTGGTAATACATTCAATATTGTGCATTGTGCTCCAAGATTCCTCATCTTCCTTGTGCTATTTGTGTACTTTTGCAGACCTCAAACTCCAACAAATGGTATCAGAGCAAGTTTTTCTTCATCTAGGGCATCGTCGACATCACTCCGATCATAGTCATGCTCAAGCTGATTAGGAGTTCAGAATGGATTCACTTTGTGGTGTCAAAATTTAGATCTGAGTTGTTTCAACCTCCAAATGCACTATCATAATGCCTATGTAGGTAATTTTGTCCTTTTGTGCCAAACATATATATAGGTTTTGGTTCGCGAATACAAGCACCTCAAGGTCTACTACAGGTTTAGTAGAGCTCGATAGGGTATTTCTTTTCAACTTTTTGAGATACATTCAATTTTTTGCATCAGGGTATTTTTGTCAATGGCCATGGCTGAAAGCAATGATGTATTCCGTATGTTGGCTGTTGAGGAAAAGTTGGATGGTACCAATTACCCATTATGGGCATATATGATGTGTCATGTATTGGTCACAAAAGGACTGTGGAATATTGTGTAGGATGCTGAAAAATGAGCTACCACACTTGCAAATACAATTATTGAAGGTGATGCAGATGACATTGAAGATGACGATCTTTGAATTCCTATTCATGTTGTGGTTCCCACTACACCTATTGTAGAACAACTTTGATGGGATGGTAGAGATGATCAGGCACATGCATTTATAGATGTGTCTATCAAATATTCCATTATTCCTCACATTTGCTCTTTCAAAATAGAAAACGATGCTTGGGATACACTTACCACTTTATACCAGGCAAGGAATGAGGCTCGTGTTGCTTACCTCCAAAAATAGTTGGAGAGTGAGCATATGAATGGAGATGATTCTATGGACAACTTTTTGACCAGGAACATTTTATTTATGTTGATGAAGTCTTGCCAAATAGCTCAATTGTGCAGACTATTCTTACTAATCTTTCAGATTCATATCAGAGTTTTGCTTCTACTCTTTGGTTGATGATGAAAGGAAATTTAAATGCCTTAACATTTTAAGAGTTAGTCTTTGTTTTGTTACAGGAAGAGATCAGTCTAGCAAGAACAGGTCGATCATGCGTGTTCCAGATCAAGCTTTCTTAGCTAGTCAGAAGGGCAAGGGAAAATGGAGCTCATCTACTAGTAAGCAGAAATCTGCTAATGTTGCATAGTCAAAGAAGGAAGACAGAGATGAGAAAATAGAAAAGAAAAAACAATTTTGGAAATATTGTAAAGGAAATGATCATGTCATAAATAGTTGTCCAAAATTGGCTACAAAAGAGGCAAAGAAAAAAGAGGTTGTAATGGTTGGCCTCTACAACAAAAACGAAGTCTACTAATCTTGTGCAGAATGAAGGATGGCCATTTACTGCTGTATGCAATTATGAACCATCTTCTCATGAGCAGTGCATATCAATGGTAGACTCAAATGTTTGGTACTTTGATAATGGAGCAACCAAACATATTACCTTGCAACGTAGTTTCTTCAATTCAATTGAGCCTTCCCCTAGATGGAATACTATCACATGTGCTAACAACTCCTGTTATCCTATCATGGGAGTTGGTAAGACCATTCTGATTATTGCTAATGGTAGTTCCTTCACATTGTCAGATGCTTTGTTTGTGCCAAGGATCAAGGAAAAATTATTGTTAGTTTCAACATTAGCCAAGATTGGCTTGGTTGTCGAATTTGTTTGTGACAGGTGTACAGTTCATGATCTCTCAAATGTTGATGTCATTATTACTTCTGGCATTCTATGTAGTGGGCTGTATAAACTCATAGACTATGAAAAATGTGTGAATGATTTAGCATGTTCAGTTCAAGATTCCCAGGCTATCTTAGTGCAAAATTTTGGCATGTATGCTTTGGTCATATGAATTTCGCTAGATTGCTATGCATGTAGAAATCTGAATTGGTGTCTTCTCTACCCAAACTTGAGGCACCTGGTACACCTGTCTGTGAAGGTTGTATTTTGGGTGTTCCTCCTTCCCAAAAGATGGTTTAGTATGAGCTACTCAGAAATTCTAGCTTGTTTATCATGATGTTTGTGGTCCTATGCAGAAACCTTCTTTTCAAAACTACCTTTACTTCGTGGGTTTTATTGATTAGTTTTCCAAGCATGCATGGGTGTATCCATTGAAAACAAATTCCAAAGTGTTTATGTGCTTCAAACAGTTTCTGGTTTTGGTTGAAAATTTCTTAGCATGTAAAATGGTCACCCTCCATTTTGATCGAGGGGGAGGGGATACATGTCTTCTGATTTTAATGCATTTTTGGCTGAATGTGGGATAAAACATCAATGTAAAGTTTCATATACACCTCAATAGAATGGATTTATTGAAATAAAGAACAAGTCTCTCATGGAGATGGTGAGGTGTATGGTCAAAAGTAGGATTTACCACATAGCTTTTGGCTTGGGGCTGTTATGTGTGCATCATATGTACTTAACAAGTATCCACTAAAGCACTATAGTCTATCACTCCATCTGAGGCTTTGCATGGTTGCAATCCATCTTTTGCATATCTGTGTGTCTTTGGTTGTTTTGCATATGCATTAGTGCCTGAACAACAACGTAGAAAATTGGGTGATAAAGTAGTGAAATGTATTTTGTTGGGTACAGTTCTGAAAGTAAAGGCTATCATCTATATCATCCACATACTAAATGCATTTTGGTTAGTTGTGATGTTGTCTTTTTCGAAGATGGAATTCAGCCATTACTTTTATGTACTAAGGAGACATCAGTTAGCTCCAAAGATGTGTATGACACTTTGCTGCCTCTTTTTATATGTGGTCAGTCAAGTGCTAGTCCAAATGAGGCAATTCACATGATGACACAGATCACTCCATTTATGATTTAGATTACATGATGCACTTGTTATAATATAGAGGAGGCAAAACGTATGCCTAAATGACTAATGCAAGCTTTTTGAGATAGCAAACTAGATGCATCTTTTTTATATCGTACTCGTTCAGGCTCTCATACTGCTTCATTTGCATCAAATTGCTATGTTATGGCTTCCTTTAGATTCTATGATGAGACTAAGCCTATTTCTTTTTGTGAAGCACAAAATTCAAAAAATTGGATGGTTGCTATGCAATCAAAATATGATGCTATTATGAAGAATGGTACCTGCTCTTTATGTGATTTGAATCTTGGCAAAAAAGGCCATTAGCACTAAATGGATATACAAGCTGAAATGTAAACCTAATGGAACAATTGACCGGTATAAGGCTAGGCTTGTTGCAAAAGGTTATGCTCAAGAAAGAGGCATTGATTTTGATGAGACCTTTGCATCCACATGTCGAATGACTATTGTTCATAGCATTTGTGCACTAGCAGCCCATCATGGTTGGAATGTACATCAGTTGGACATTGAAACTACATTTTTGAATGGTGACTTACATGAAGAGTGTATGTTTTTTAGCCCCGTGGTTTTGTGTAGAAAGGGCATGAAAACAATGTGTGTAGGTTGAAAAAGGCATTATATGGTTTGAAGCAAGCACCACATGTTTGGTATGAAAAGATACATGCCTACTTGATTGCACATGGTTTTGAGAATAGTTTAGCTGAGAGCATCTTATATGTTAAGCATGCAAATGATGTGCTTCTGGTCGTTGTTGTCTATGTTGATGAAATATTTTTCATTGGTCTTAATAAGAAGCATATTTCTGATTTTAAGGCTGATTTGCATGCCTCATTTGAGATGTCAGATTTGGGGCATTGGCATCATTATTTGGGCATTTAGTTTATGCAAGTTGATGGTGGAGTAAATTTGTATCAAACAAAATATACTGACACATTATTGTAGCATTTTAGCCTTGAAGATAGCAAACCTATTGCCACTCCTATGCAAATGGGTTTGCAATTGATTCTTCATGATGTTGGAGATGCATTTGATATCAGCAAGCTGTTGGATGCTTGATTAACTTATGCATAAATCGGCATGATATTTAGTTTGTCATCTCTCATATGAGAAAGTTTACGTATTGCCCATGTGTGAAACATTGGCAGGTAGTTAAGCACATCTTTCGCCACTCGAGTGGTACCGACCTAGTTGGATTGTTTTATCCCAAGGGGGTGTTACTATTAGTGTCCATGTGAAAGGCCAAATGGTTGTTGGACACTTTTTTATATGTTCTTTAATAAAAACAATAGTGGTCTGGTTATCTACAAACTATAAGTTCAATGACATTTGTAACACCCAAGAAATCTATGTTTGTGCTCTCTATGTATTGTGTGTTTTTTGCATAATTTGCAGGTTTGTGTGGAGTACTATGTACTGCATTTGGAGCTTGTATTTCTACTATGAGGGTATTTTCGTGGAGCTCTTGAAAAAGAAAATCCACTGTGGTGCATCAGCATTGCAATACTTCAGTGGTATGAGAGCATTTGGATGCAAAAGCTTTGTTCCTTTTGTGCAAGCCAAGCAAGCAACTACCCGCCCACCCAAGAATTACAACCAAGGCATAGACCTTGTCATTCAAGTCACCAAAGTCACCGTTGTTGTATTGGCTTCATCCGAGGTAGAACCTCAACAATCAAGGAGGATAGAGGCTCCCAATACTTCTCGAGAGGCCACCCATCCCAGTTTGTTCCTCTCAGAACTTGCTTAACAAACAATCTCTTACCACTAAGACACTCTTCTAGTGCTTGAGAAAGGTGAAAGGCTAAGGTTCACATTATCTTGAACATGTTTTGGGCCCTCAAAGCTTCATTTTTTGCTTTCAAATCTTGTTTTGAAGCATTTCGGGTGATTCTTGGAGCCATTTTGCAATACTTTCATGCATAGTTCTCTTTACACAGGTTCAAGAACATAAAGAAGATTGTTCTTTGTACTTCTCTGACAATGAATATTCAACTTTGAAGCTGTGTTTTAAGCCACACTAGTAAACCTACAGGTTTCTTGAAAGCTTTCAGTTGTGATGGGAGCAGCCATCACAAGTTTATGTAGGTTTTTGAGCTTAAAGAACAGAGTTGATAGACACTTGCAAGTATTGTTGGCTATCATTTTGGTCATGAATTCAGCCTTTCAATGTCATTTTGCTGTGTATATTGAGCACATACACACTATGTACGCTTTTGTGGATATCGCTTATGTACGTCCATGTGGTCATTGATAAACTGATTACATTTTTGCATAAATCCTTTGACGTTGATAAAGAGGGTCATAATGAGGTTTTCTTAACTAGGAGACACCCAAACGTTGGGGTCTCTTTGGTTATGTAGGTGGAAGACTTATCCAACCTCACCATAGGAGATGTATGCTAGTTGTTTATAGGTGCTCAATAAGCCTAGTTGGCTTCTTTTGGTTAACCTATTATATGTAGTGGAGTCAGTGTTTCACTATGCAAGTTTACATGCTAGTACTTGAAATTTTATGAGATTGTTACGCTGGTCATATGCTCATTTTGTGGATGAGAATCTCGCAAAATTCTTCCATAGTTTTTTGGTTTTATCAACTATACAGTGGTCAATTTACTACTTGATACACTTATTGGTGTGAGCGCATTTATTTCACATAATCCTTTTGGTTGTTCATTATTGTTCATTAATCCTATTTTTGGGGGAAGAATCTATTGAATTTTTTATAGAATCTGACACTTGGTCATTCTTTTTTGAGCCTTATTGGTGTTTGGACTCCAAAGATCTCTACCATCATGGCATTAGAGATCTCAAACACATTTGGTGGATCAAGGTCTAGAACCAGTGTTTTGAGGATGAGCTACAACTTACAAGGCAAAGGCCATTTTGAGATATGAAAATTTGATGGGACAAACTTTGTTCTATGGAAGAATTATATCAAAGATGTGTTGATTCAAAGGAGGCAATGGAAGCTAGTAAATGGAGTCTCAAAGAAGCATGATGACATGGATGAAGATGATTGGGATGAGTTTGATGAAATGGCTAGGTTTACCATTTGATTGCACCTCAAAGATAATTTTTACTTTATAGTATTGGACTATGAAAGTGTAGAGGAGATTTGGAAGAAGTTATGCAATACATATGAAAAAGAAACGACATCAAATAAGGTGTACCTGATGAGAAAGTTATATGAGCTTTGCATGAAGGTCACAAATATTGTTGCTCCTCATCTCAATGGGTTTGATGCTATATTCTCTTAGCTGCATGCTCAAAAAATGGAGATGGATAATGACATGAAAGCAGTCTTATTGTTATGCACCTTGCCATCATCATGGGATTCGTTTTGCATAGCTATTAGCAATATTGAACTTAGTGATAAACTTGTCTATGATGACATATGTGGAGCACTCTTGAGTGAGGAGATTCGTAAAAAATCTATGGTTGGCACTCAAAGCGGAGATGCATATATTCTCGTGATTCTTAGCAAGAGCAAGAACAAGGAAAAGAATGGTCAACAAAATAAGACTAGAAGTAAATCAAAGGATATCGAATGCCATTATTGTCATAAGAAAGGACACATGAAGAAAGATTGTGATGCACAAAAGAATGCTAAAGGTAAAGGACAGAATGTTGATGGGCATATTAAGCAACTACCTGCAACATCTAATTCAGCTCTAAAGATTGAAGAAATCAATGCTATTCTTGATTATGTTGATGTATGGACACTTGACAGTACTATGGCTACTGAGGCTCTTATGCTTGATTCTCTTTCCTACACATGGCCGCTAGATTGTGGTGCTTCTTTCAATGAGACACAACATAGAAATTGGTTCTCTAATTATGCAGTAAAATCTCTTGGTACTGTGAGACTTGATGACTCTTACCAACGTGATGTTGTCAAAATTGGAGATGTGGTTGTGCTATTCATTGATGGTTCGAATTTTTCTATGCATAATGTACACCATGTACCCTAGTTATCATGCAATTTGATGCCAGTTGGTCAACTTGATGACCTTGGTTACAAGGTGGTCTTCTATGCTTAGTCCTTTCCCATATCAAAGGGCAATATAGTTATTGCAAAAGGAAGCAAATTTAGCTCACTTTATCCTTTATTTGTATCACAGAACACTTGTTAGCTATTATTGAACAACCTATGTCTTGTATTTGGCATGGTCATTTGGACCATATATCGCATAGTGGAATGGAAAATCTTTCTCGTTCTGGATACTTACCTGTGTTATCTTTCTCTGATTTTTCATTATGTGATCATGTTATATATGCTCAATAATCCACCCTAAAGTGACCAAAAATGATCCATGGAGCTCTAAGTTGTAAGGACGCCATTACAAGGAGAAGCCATTGTGACAGTCGAGACATTTGTGGAGCCCTAACTTCCAAGTTAGATGAGATCTATGTGTGACTATTGATGGTAATAGATGATCTTTGTGAGCCTAGCCATTAGGTCATGTAGGGCATAAACTTCCATGCCATTAAGTTGCCATTCAAGGCAAAAATAAAGGCCTTGTGGCACCGTGCAATTTCCCCATAGAACCTTAATGGGAGGAGTGCAGAGGGGGGCCTGTCCCCTTTTGCAGGTTTTGGGGAGCCTATCCCCCCAGCCCATAGGGCAAAGATGGTAGGACTTCTTGTCGTGGAGATATTGTTGGGTTATATATTTTTATGATTATTTTGTATCTCCCTACTACGTTTATCTATATTGACTCCCCTTGTAAAAGCTATATAAGTATGGCCCAGGTTGAGCTTTACATAGCATTGTGCACTAGTAAGCCCTTCATGTAGAGTCTATGTAGATGGCCATCTAAGCTCCACATTGGGAGCAAAAGAGTGGACAACACCATCATTGTAGCTACATTACTCTTGGCAATTTGAGAATCTGAGTCTCTATCTCTTTGTCACTTTAGTCTTTCCCCTTCTTTAGACACCACAAGAATATAGCTTAGTGACAAGAGATTGCCATAGTTAAGCAAGCTCCAAGGCGAACAATATTGGGATGTGTGACCTCCCAAGAAGTATCGGGAACCTCTATCCTCCTTGATCATTGAGGTCCTCCCTCGCGCACAGCCAATGGTGTCAACAATGATTTCGGTGACTCGGATGACAAGGTATGCCAAGGTTTATGCCTTGATTGCCGCCTTGGTCATTGCCTTGGTCGTAAGCCTTGGGTGGGCGGGTGGGTGCTTGCTTCGCTTGCACAAAAGGAACAAAGCTTTTGCATCGAAATGCTTTGATATCAGTGAAGTATTTTGATGGCCATGCACCACAGTGCACTCTCCTTCTCGCAAGCTCCATGATGATATCCTCGGAGTAGAAAACTGAGCTCCAAGCACCACATACAATTTTCTACTCCGAGGATATCATCATGGAGGTTGTGGCCGAATCTCTTATGCCACAACCTACTTGTGCCCACACATGTAGTTGTTGTAAGAGAAGACAAGTCATACATGTTGTTCCTCCTTATTGTGAAAAGATGGTTTGGTTTAGTCTAGAGATGAGCTGATATTGCACAAAACCTGCTCTACATCTACCAAGTTGACTCTAGGGATGCTTAATAGACTCCTTTGGGATCACAATAGTGCATTTATACCCACTAGGTACTTTGGAACATCACTTACAAAAATTTGCATCAAAACAAATAACTTGCATGTACTAGAAATGTGAAGAAACCTTCTATTTTGGGAATGCAAGTGCCCAATAGTTTACTGAGAGATCACAGCTTAGTATGAATTGAGCAAAGAGCTTTTATACACATCTAATTCAAGTGCATAGCTAACTAACACAAGTTATTTCATGAGTTTAGAGTCAATATACACTGAAAAATGAGTTTAGCAACTCATGGGGGTAATCCCAACATTTTAGGAACAAGGAGGTGTAGACATAGTCGATTTCATTAGCTCATATCTCAAGATTGTCTGAACCAAAAATAATAAAACTTTATAGGTATATAATAGACACTTCACAATAACTATATCAAGTTAAAGTGCATGAAATGGTTGAGTACATGCAGAGAAATAGTTTTCACAAAAGCATTGAAATGATGAAGATATAACAGAGAACTGTAGACTGAAATGATCTACAAGAATTGTATCATATTATGTATGCTAATGAACATATGATACAAGGGAAGTGTAGTGGACTACTCATACATTTGTTGAGATCAAAGTGTGCTCAATGGTGTAGCTCTTAGTAATGGCTCTCATGACCCATGACTAAACCACCTCTATTTATACTCAGTTCTTGAGTTTTAATTTTGAATTTCCCTCACCTAAAAGTGTTCCTACACTTTAAGGGTGATTCAAATGATTCTTCCTACCACATAAGTCATGGGTTCAGCTCCATAAATTCACGGTATTCTATTCTGTCTTCTCTTTTACATTTATCCATGGTGAATACAATTAAAATGTATAAGTGGGTGTTCATATGTGATCCTCTATGTGAGGTACATAAATCAAGGTGTAGTCCTGAGATAATAGCTTAAGCACTTAGGATTGCTACTTGCACCAATAGCTCTCACTCAAGCCTAAGATGCTTGAGTCTTCAGTCCTTCATGATTTCCTACAAACTAATCATTGATTTGAACCTATTCAATTTGCTTCCATCCAATGCCTTTGTCATCATATTTGCACATTGTTGATGTGTGGATACATATGAGAGTTGTATCTCCTTACTCATGATCTTTTCTATGACATAATGGTAGTGAAATTTAATGTGTTGGGTCCTTGCATGATAGATATGGTTAGTAGTAAGATGCAATGAACTAATTTTGTCTCCAAATATGTGTGGAGTTGAAGTATTCAACCCTAAATCTCAATATAAGGTCTTTATCCACATAGCTTCCTGAGTAGCATTTGCAAGTCCTCTATATTCAGCTTCAGTTGATGAGAGAGAAACTATAGGTTGGTTGTTTGATGACCAAGAAATCAATTTTGTACCTACAAAAGTGAGATAGCCTGATGTACTTCTCCTATCATCTTTGGAACTTGCCCAATCTGCATCAAAAAATAGTTTGACATCTAAATCATAGGTATAAGGGTAATATAACCCTTCATTAATTGTGCCCTTCAAATACTTCAAGATTCTTTTAGCTTCTTCCATGTGAGGCTTCCTTGGAGTGTGCATAAATTGACTTAGCACACTAACTCCATAGCATATATCAGCTCTAGTTAGAGTAGCATAGTTCAAGCTTCCAACAAGACTTTAGTAACTAGTCACATCTTCAATTATCTCATGTTCATGAGCACTTAGCTTATGATTTACCTCCATTGGTTTACCTGAAACCTTTGTATTTTTGGAGAGCATATCTCCAATGTACTTTCTCTAAGTTAGGAACATACCTCTTTTTGTACATACCACTTCCAAACTTAGGAAGCTAGTGAGTAGGCCAAGATCACTAATCTTGAACTCTTCTTTCATCTGAGCTTTGATCCTCTTGATTCCATCTGCATCATTACCTGTGATGATTATATCATCCACATATACACAAAGGTATATGACCTCTGAATGGTTCCTCTTTATGAAGAGGGAAGGATCTGCCTTGCTCACCATGAATTCTTTATCCTACAAAATAAGTGACCAATCTATGATTCCAAGCTCTAGGGGCTTGCTTCAAGCCATACATGGATTTCTTTAACGTGCATACATGTTTTGGATATGAATTATCTTCAAAACCAAGAGGTTGAGCCATGTACACCTCCTCTAAAATCCAACCATTTAGAAAAGCATGTTAACATCTGTTTGATAGATATTCCAATTTTTTGAAGATGGTACACTCATGAGTACTCTAATTATGGGCATCTTTGCCACAGGTGAGAATGTCTTGTCATAATTTATACCTTAGATTTAAGCAAACCCTTTTGCCACAAGCCTTGCTTTGTACCTATTAATTGAGCCATCAGAGTTCTTCTTTACCTTGTAGATCCACCTTGATCCAATGATCTTCGTAGATGGTTTCTTGGGAACCAATTCCCAAGTCTCATTCTCTTGAAGAGCTTCTATCTCTTCTTCCATGGCATCTCTCCATTATGGCTTCTTCTTGGCCTCTTCATATGTTGACGGTTTTTCTGAGTTTGTATCCTGAGCAATGTAAACATAATGCTTAGTGACCAAGGATGTGTCATAACCATAACTTTCTGGCTTCCTTTTCTCTCTAGTAGATCTTCTTATAGTTTTTTGAGATGATTCTGCCACATCTCTCATCTCTTGCAATTTAGCTTTGCCTTTGAAGTTCCAAGGGTTGATTTCTCTTCTTGGAGTCTTCTGATCATCATCAAAATCACTTGAGTCTTCATGTGTATGCTCATTCCTTTTTGATAGTGTTGGAAAGTCTTCCTCTAGGTCATAGGGAAGTTTGATTTTCTTGCAATCATCTTCAAACCAAGATTTGTTAAAAAAAAAAACAACATGCCTACTAAAAATGAAACCTTTATTACTTGGATTATATAATCCATATCCTTTTTTATTAAGGTCATAAACAATGAATATACATTTCTCTACCTTTGGATCCAATTTTCCTCTGATTTGTGAAGGTATGTGTGCATATTCTATGCACCCAAAGATCCTAGATTTGGTCAAGGCTAGGTCTTCTTCCATTCCATGCTTCATAAGGTGTCATCTAATCCAATGCTTTTATGGGAGGTTATTGATCAAATAGGTGGCTATAGATACAGCCTCTTCCCATAGGTAATTAGGTAACTTCTTCTCATTTAGCATTGACCTTGCAACCTTCACTATGGTTCTATTCATCCTTTCTACCACTCCATTTTGCTTTGGAGTATATCTGGCTGTATTCTTTCTTTTGATTCCTCTCTCTTGAAGATAGGCATCAAATTCATGGGAGAAATATTCCCCCCCTCCATCTAACCTTAGCCTCTTCAAGGTCTTTCCTGTTTGATTTTCAACAAGTGCTATATATTTCTTGAGACAAGAGAACAATTCATTTTTATGCTTCATAAAGTATAGAATTGTCCATCTTCTACAATCATCAATGAAAGACACACAATACTTGGATCCCTTGGGCCCCATACATCTGTATGGACTAGCTCCAATAGTTCTCCATGAATATATTCCTTCTTGGTGAATGGTTGTCTATGAGACTTGCCAAATTGACATGCACTGCATTTGTAAATCATGTGTTGCTTGGAGATATTTGGTAAGCCAAGTACACTCTGATCCCTATTGATTTGCTTCAGAGCCCTTTCACCTATATGAGCTAACCTTTTGTGACAAATCTCCAATTTTGATAAGGTTTGACTACCATAGTTGAACAATGCAATGTTCCTACTCAAATGTGAATATTCTACCTGACTTTTCTCCTCTTGCTATCCTCTTGAATACATGACGTGGATCCTCAACAAATGATCCATTCTTAGTGAATCTGACCTGCAATCCTTTCTCAACAATTTGACCAACATTTATGAGATTATCGGTTATGGTAGGCACATATAATACCTTGCTCAATAGGTTCATATTACCATCTGAAGTCTTTACATTTCCTATCTTCTCCACTGGATTCCTTGTGTCATCTCCTGTTTGGACTTCATGTCTATTCCTTGGATCCTCCACATCTGAGAATAGAGCTACATTCCATGTTATAAGGTTTGACCAACCTGAGTCTATATAGAATACACGTTCATTTGCTTTACCTTGTTTCATAGTCATATTCATCAGAAGTAATGAGTCCTCTTGAGTTTTATCATCTGCATAGTTGTTGTAGTCTCTCCTTGCTCTGTATCCTCCTTGGTAATTGTTTTTGTTGTAAACATTGTTGTTGTTGTAAACATTATTGTTGTAAACATTGTTGTTGTTGAATCTACCTATTGAGCTTCCATAGCCACCTCAATTGTATCCTCTTCCTCTTTCGTTCTGGGGTTCCTAGAAAAATTCTCAGTAATGTGGTTAGTTAAGTCACATATGGCACATGGAGAGAAATTATGAGATCTCCCCCTGCCTTGTCTTCCTCCTCTCCGTCTTCCTCTTGAACCTCTACCTCTACATGCAAAGTTTGCTTGAGAGGTACTACCTTCATCATCCGATTTTTTTTTTTACTCTTTCCTTTACCATCCTTACTCTTGTTCTTATTTGAATATAGGGCAAATGATTGATTACCTTTTGAGTTGCCTCTGTTCTTCATAAGCTTTGCCTCATCTGTGAACAATTGACCCATGAGAGTGTTGAAATCAGGAACCTGCATATCCATGTATAGGTCGATGTTTGTGGTGAAAGCTTCCCATTTGTCATTTGCCTTTATTCCATTGATCACTTGCCTTACTATCTGCTTTTCATTAATGACTTCTCCAATGCTCCGAAGTTGATCTGCTAGGTCCTTCATCTTTGTGACAAAATCAATCACACTTTGCTTGGACATCTTCTTGATTGTGGTAAACTCCATCCAGGGTTGATTCTTTCTAGCTTTGGTACTTGATGAAAAAAATGTTTCAAGAGCACTCCAAGTCTCTTGTGAATCTAGATATTTCTCATGTGTGGAAGTAAAAAATCATAGTTTGAGTTAAGAATGTATGACCTGGCTAGAGCATCCTTTGAGGACCATGTGGTTAACCTCTCTTGTTCATCTTGAGTTGGTTGTCCTTTGCTTCTAAGGATTGGCATCATCTCATCTCTTGATATGTAACCATAGAGGTTTCTCCCTTGAAGATATGTTTCCATTATGAGTGACCAAGTTGAGTAATTACCTCAATCCAATTTGTCTATGGATGAAGGAAATCCATCTCCCATGTTGATTTGTTGTTGCTTTGATACCACTGTGAGGAGATGGTTTGGATTAGTCTAGAGATGAGCTGGTGTTGCACAAAAACTGCTCTACACCTACCAAGTTGACTCCACGGATGCTTAGTAGACTCCTTCAGATTCAAAATAGTCCATTTGTACCCACTAAGTACTTTGGAACATCACTTCCAAAAGTTTGCATCAAAACACGTAACTTGCAGGTATTAGAATGTGAAGAAATCTTCTATTTTGGGGATGTAGGTGCCCAGTATTTTACTCATAGCTCACAATCTGGTATGAATTGACCAAAGAAATTTTGCACACATCTAATTCAAGTGCATAGATAACTAACACAATTTATTTCATGCATTTAGAGGCACTATACAGTGAGCAATGAGTTTAGCCACTTAGGGGGGTCATCCCCACATTTCAGGAACAAGATGATGTGCCGACATAGTTGATTTCATCAATTCATATCTCAAGATTGGCTGAACCAAAAATAATGAAACGTCATAGGTATATAATAGACACTTCAATCTAACTATATCAAGTTGAGTACACATAGAGAAATCGTTTTTGCAAAATCACTAAAATGATGAAGATGTAACAGAGAACTATAGACTAAAATGATCTAGAATTGTATCATATTATGCATGCTAGTGAACATATGATACAAGGGAAGTGTAGTGGACTACTCATACATATGTTGAGTTCAAAATGTGATCAATGGTGTAGCTCAATAGCTCTCAGTAATGGCTCTCATGCCCCATGACTAAACCACCTCTATTTATACTCACTTGTTGGGTTTGAATTTTGAATTTCCCTCACCTAAAAGTGTTCCTACACTTAGGCGTGATTGAAATGATTCTTCCTACCACATAAGTCATGGGTTCAGCTCCCTAAATTCATGATTCTTCTCTCTTCTCTTTTACATTTTATCCATGGTGAATACAATTAAAACATGTAAGTGGGTGTTCATATGTGATCCTCTATTTGAGGTACATAAACCAAGGTGTAGTCCTTAGATAATAGCCTAAGAACTTAGGCTTGCTACTTGCGCCAACACTTATGCCAGTCGCAACAACGTTGTTGTTACGATCCTTAATCTTAGATTCTCTCTTACTAAAAGATACTTGATGACCTTGGTCATTTATAGAAGCTACTGAAAGAAGATTTCCTTTGATTTGTGGAACATACAACACATTTGAAAACTTTCTGACATCCCCATTAGAGTTAATGAAAGAAACAATACATTTGTCCTCAGCAAGACATCTTGCATTATTGCCTACCTTTACTGTGATGGGTTCCTTTAGAGGCTATAAGGAACTGTAAAGGTCTTTTCTGCTCGTCATCTGACAAGAGGCACCAATGCCCACACCCATGAATCATTTGTTCATGAATCTTGAGTCGAGGGGCATACCTCCTCTATCATAACAAATAACTCAAGCTCTATTTTTGTAGTGTTGACAGACTCCTTGCCCTTGCCACCTTTTGAAGAGCCATTCTTCTCTTCTACCTTCTTGATGCGAGATTCTTGGATTTGGTGCCCTTTCTTCTTGTAGTGGAAACACTTTTCCTTGAACTTCTTTTTGTCATTCTTCTTTTTGTCTCCATATTTTGAAGAGTCTACTTTGCCTCCTCTGGCATTTGCTATGAATGCAACATCTCCTTTGCTGCGGTCACTCATTGCCTTGAGGCATAACTCCTCCTCCATGAGTAAGGTACTGAATTCTTCAAAAGTTTCTAGTTGAAGCCTAATTTGAGGATTAAGATAAGTTACCAAACCATGAAACTTTGGTGGAAAAATTTGAAGACAATGCTGAGCTAACTCCTCGCTCGACTTTTGTACACCTGCTCCCACCATTTGATCTTGTATATTCTTTATGCAAGTGATAAACACATCTGCAATCTTCCCATAAATAAACCTTTCTCCTATTAGTTGATTCTCCAAATTCTGAATCTATGTCTAATTATGAGTTTCATATTGATTTCTCAATATGTTCCATGCTTCACATTCCTTGGAAGTTTTTTGAATGCGAGTCAAAGCACTATTAGTGTTATGTTTCTTGGGGCTCATGATCAGTTCCAAGTACAGTTTCCAGAAGCTCATATGAATCAAGGATAGAAGTGATTTTAAACTTCCATAGGGTATAGTTCGTACCATCAGGTTTACCTTCTATGAAGGCTGGTGATTGTATCCACAACCTTGGGATGAATGGCATCATTGCTGCTCCTATATGTGCTCCTATATGAATGGCAACCTTGATGAACCACCTTGATTCCCAGTTGTAGATGATGATGCACTACTTGACATCTTCTCTCTCTTATTGTTGAAACCTTTGCAACCTTTGAATTTTTGCATTTGCACCACTCAAAGCCTCCTGAGCTTTAACATTACCTTGAACATGTTTTGGTCCCTCAAAGCTTCATTCTTTGCTTTCAAAGCCTGTTTTTGAAGCATTTTTGGGGTGATTTTTGGATCCATTTTGGAGTACTTTTGTGCATAGGTCTCTTCACACAAGTTCAAGAACATCAAGAAGAGTGTTCTTTGTACTTTTCCAAAAATAATTATTCACCTTTGGGGCCGTGTTTTTCAGAAACACTTGTAAAACTACAAGTTTCTCAAAAGTTTTTCAGTTGTGGTGGGAGACCCCACTAAAGTTTCTCAAAACTTTCTCAGTTGTGGTGGGAGCGGCCTCTACAAATATATGCAGGTTTTTTGAACCTAAACAACAGAGTTGACAGACACTAGCAGGTGTTGTTGGCTAGTTTTTGGGTTGTGCCTTCAGCCTTTCAGTGTCATTTTACTGCATATATTGAGCACATATACACTATGTACACTTGAGCACATATACACTATGTACGCTTCTATGGATACCGCTTATGTTCGTCCATGTGGTCATTGATATGGTGGTAACGTTTTTGCATAAAGCCTTTTACATTTGATAAAGAGGGTTGTGGTGAGGTTTTCTTAACTGGGAGACACTCAGATGTCAAGGTCTCTTCGATGATGCAGGTGGAAGACTTACCTAGCCTTGCCATAAGGAGGTGTATGATAGTTGTTCATAGGTAGTCGATAAGCCTAGTTGACTTCTTTTGGGTAACTAATTATATGCAGTGTGGTTAGTGATTCACTATGCAGGTAAACATGTTAGTACTTGTAGTTTTATGAGATTTTGACACTAGTCATATGCTAATTTTACAGAGGATACTCTGGAAATTTTTTTCCAGATTTTTTGGTTTTGTCAACTATACAGTGGTTGATTTACTCCTTGATACACTTATTGGTGTGAGTACATTTATTCTCACATAATCCTTTGTTCTCTAATTATGCAGCAAAGTTTCTTGGTATGATGAGACTTGGTGGCTCTTATTAGTGTGAGGTTGTGGGGACTAGAGGTGTGGTTATGAAGTTCATTGATGATTCAAAATTTGCTATGCATAATGTACACCATGTACCTCAGTTATCATGCAGTTTGATGTTAGTTGATGAACTTGATGACCTTGGTTACAAGGTGGTCTTTTATGCTTAGTCCTTTCGCATATCAAAGGGCAATATGGTTATTGCAAAAGGAAGCAAAGTTGGCTCACTTTATCCTTTATTTGTATAATAGAAAGAACACTTGTTAGCTGTTACTGAACAGCCTATGGCTTGTATTTGACATGGTCCTTTGGGCCATATATCTCGTAGTGGAATGGGAAATCTTTCTTGTTCTGGCTACTTGCTTGTGTTATCTTTCTTTGATTTTTCATTTTTTGAGCATTGTGAATATGGAAAGCAAACCAAAAATGTGCATAGAACGCACATTGACTCTTCAATTCAGCCTTTAGATCTCGTTCATACAGATGTGTGTGGTCCTATGCCCATAAGGTCCTTAGGTGGTTCTCTTTACTTTGTCACTTTCATAGATGATGCTACCAGAAAAGTTTGGGTATATCCTATCAAATTGAAGGATGAGGTACTCCCCACTTTTAGAAAATGGCTTGCTTCAGTTGAGACTCAAAAAGGAACTAAGCTCAAAGATTTACGTTCAAATAATGGGGGTGAGTATACCTCACATGAACTCAGCCTTTTCTGTCAGTCTAGAGGAATTCATAGAGAGTTTATAGCTCCTTATACCCAGTACATAATGGTGTAGCTGAAAGGATGAATAGAACTATTCAAGATAGTCTCTATGCTGCATCATGCAAACCTTTCACAAGGTTTTTGGGCAGAAGCAATATTGACTATAGGTCATGTGATTAACCTTTCACCTAGTACTACCAAAGGTCTGAGAGTGGTACAAGAGTTATGGATAGGGAAGCCACCATATTATGATCATCTTCTAGTTTTTGGGTGTGAAGAATATGTTCATATACCCAAGAATCTTAGAAAAAATTTGGACCATAAGTCAAAGAAATGCATTTTTCTTGGATATGGTCGAGAAGGACAATTTGAATATTGTTTATGGGATTCTGAAACATGATCATTGATCGGAAGTAGTGATGTCATTTTCAATGAGTCTAAGATGCATAAATAGCCCATTAAGGAGGTTGAAGTGAGAAGAGTGGTGTTTGAGGATACTAGTCCTCCAGTTAGCATGGAAAAATATTATACACATAGGGATGTTCAAGAGAATGTCTGATCAGATCAGTATGCAAATGTTCCTATTCAACAACCATTGAGATGCTCTGCACGCGTCTCAAATCCACCTGATACATATGTTCCATGTTTAGATTTTGTTATGCTAACAGATGTTGTTGAGCCTTCTTGCTACAAAGAGGCTATGCAGACAGAGGATCATGTCAAGTGGGAGCGTGCCATGAAGAGTGAGTTGGATTCTATTCACAAGAATGATACTTAGGATTTAGTACCTTTGCCAAAGGGTAGGAAAGATTTACCATGTAGGGTATATAAGCTAAAATTCACATCAGATAGTGCTTCTCCAAAGTATAAAGCACGACTTGTTGCAAAGGGTTTTAAGCAACAACATGGTATTGATTTCGAGGAAATCTTCTCTCTAGTGGTCAAGATGACTATCTTGCACATGTTGCTTGGATTCATTGCAATGGAGGACTTAGAGCTAGTCCAAATGGATGTGAAAACTGCTTTCTTGGATGGAGATCTTACAGACGAGATCTATATGGAACAACTAGAGGGTTATCTAGTTCCTAGCAATGAAAGTCTAGTTTGTAAGCTCAAGAAGAGCTTGTATGGACTTGAACAGTCCCCTAGACAATGGTACGAAAAGTTTAATGAAAATGCAACATTCTTCATTCCCAAAAGATGGTTCAGTTCGGGCTACTCAGAAATTGCACCTTGTTCACAATGATGTTTATGGTCTTATGCAAACACCCTCTTTTGGAAACTATCTTTACTTTGTGACTTTCATTGATGATTTTTCTAGGCATTGAAAGCAAAGTCCAAAGTGTTTATGTGCTTCAAACAGTTTTTGGTTTTGGTTGAAAATTTGTCAACATGTAAAATGGGCACCCTCCATTCTGACCGGGGGGAATATATGTCTTCTGACTTTAATGCATTTCTGGCTGAACATGGGATAAAACATCAATGTACACTGATGTATACACCTCAACAGAATGCAGTTGCTCAATGAAAGAACAGGTCACTCATGGAGATGGTGAGATGTGTGGTCAAGAGTCAGGCATTACCACATAGTTTCTAGCTTGAGGTTGTCATGTGTGTAGCATATGTACTTAATAGGTGTCCCACTAAACCACTGCAGTCTATCACTCCATATGAAGCTTGGCATCATTGCAAGCCATATGTTGGTCATCTGCGTGTTTTTGGTTGCCTAGCATATGGATTAGTGCCTGAACAATATGGTAGGAATTTGGATGATAAAGCGGTAAAATATATTTTTGTTGGGTACAGTTCTAAAAGCAAAGGCTATCGTCTATATCATCCACAAATTAAACACATTTTTGTTAGTTGTGATATTGTTTTTGTGGAAGATGCTATTCAGCCTTTACTTTCATGTACAAAGGAGACATTTGTTAGCTCTTAGACATGTATGATACTTTGTTGCCTCTTTTTACAGGTGGACAGTCTAGTGCTGGTCCTAATGAGGCAATTTCTCAGCCTTTGCAGGTTTCATGTGATGATGCACATCATTCCATTTTTTATGAAGATTCACATGATGCACTTGTTGATGAGAGAGTTGATATTGAGGAGGAAAAAACTATGCCAAAATGGTTGGTGCAGACTTTGCGTGACAACAAATTAGATGCACCTTTGTTGTACATACTCGTTCAAGCTCTCATAGTACCTGTTTTGCATCAGATTGCTATGCTATGGCTGTGTCTAGTCTTTATGATGAGAACAAGCCTGTTTCGTTTGATGAAGCACAAAATTCTGAAAAATGAATGGCTGCTATGCAGTCAGAATATGATGCTATCATAAAAAATGGTATTGGGTCTTTATGTGACTTGCCTCCTGGCAAGAAGGCCATTGGCACTAAGTGGGTATACAAGCTGAAGTGTAAGCTTGATGGAACACTTGACAGGTATAAGGCTAGGCTTATTGGAAAGGGTTATGCCCCTTAAAAATTAGTATAGATAAACCCCACAAAAGGGGGCATGCCCCCCTCTGCACTCCCCCCATTCAGTTCAATGGGGAAACCGCACGACACCACAAGGCCTTTGTTTTTCACCTTGGATGGCAACCCAATGGCCCAAAAGTTTATGCTCTACCTAACCTAATGGCTAGGCTCACAAAGATCATCTATTACCATCAATGGTCACACATAGACCTCATCTAACTTGGAAGTTAGGGTTCCACAAATGTCGGGGCTCTCACAATGGCTTCTTCTCATAACGGGGGCCTTACAACTTAGAGCACCATGGATCATTTGTGGTCACTTGAGGATGGAGTATTGAACATATCTAACACCCCCCTCAATGTCCACCTTGTGGTGAATTACCTCCTTGGTGCAATGCCAAGCTTTGAAAAGTGTCGATGAAGTTGCTCTCTCCCAAGGGCCTTGGTGAAGATGTCTCCTCCATTTTCTTGAGTTGGAAAATAGCTTATATCCATGACCACATCCTCAATCAACTCATGCACATAGTGATACTAAATTTCTATGTGCTTGGCACATGCATGGAAAACAGGATTCTTGGTGATAGCCATGCAACTTTGGTTGTCTCACTTCAACTCAGCCTCTTGTTCTTGTATTCCTATGTGCCATAGGATCCTCCTCAACCATATTGCTTCACATGTTGCAACACATGTAACTTTGTACTCAGCTTTAGTAGATGATAATGCTAAAGTCGGTTGCTTCTTACTAATCCAAGAGAAAATTCTTGATCCTGAAGAAAAGCAATATCCAAAAACTAAATTTCATGTATCAATATATCCTGCCCAATCTAAGTCACAATATCCAACGAGAGATGATTCGTTTTCATAAAGAATACTATAATAAGTGGTTCTTTCACATACCTGAGTATCTGCATGCTTGCTTTCCAATGAGTTTGTCAAGGCTTAGTAGTGAACTTGCTTACTACTCCAACTGCACAAGAGATATCTAGTCTACTATTCCACAAGTAGATGAGACTTCCAACTAATTTCTTGTATCTTCCAATATCCATTGGAGGTGAAGTATCTTCAATAGATAATTTTGTGTTGACCTCCATAGGTGTAGAAATTTCTTTGCAATCCTTCATGTCAAATGCCTTCAATATCTGTCTTGCATACTTTTGTTGAGAGATGAAAATCTTCCTTGGTTCTTGCCAAACTTCAAGGCCTAAGCAATAATGCATTAAGCCCAACTTTTCCATTTCAAATTCTAAAATCAGGGCATCTTTTGTTTGTTGAAGAAGAGCATCATCATTTCATGTAATCACAAGGTCATCTACATAGAGTACAAGCACATATGTCTTCCCTCCTCCCTTTAGAACATACAAGTTAGCATCAAAAGCACATCTTTTGAAACCTAGATCCAAGAGATACTTATCTATCTACTAGTACCATGCTCTAGGGGCTTGTTTCAGCCCATATAATGCCTTCTTCAACTTGCATACCTTATTCTCTGAATGGGGAGCCTTAAACCCTAGCTAAGGCACATATACCTCCTCGCTGAGCTCTCCATTCAGGGATGTTGGTTTGACATCCATGTGATATGCTAGCCAATGCTTATGTGTAGCCATGGCTAGTACTACTTGGATAGTTGTCATCCTTGTAATCGAGGCAAATGATTCACAAAAGTAAATGCCTTCAACTTGTGAGTAACCCTGTGCAACAAGTCTTGATTTGTACTTTTCCAAAGTACCATCAGCCTTGTACTTTAGCTTCCATACCCACTTGGTGCCAATGACTTTACACTTAGGGGGTCGATCCACTAGCTCCCAAGTTCCATTCTTCATGATATTTGTTGTATTCTGTTTGCATGGCAGCCGTCCAATTTGGATCGTGGAGTGCCTCTTCCACATTGGTTGGTTCCTTTGTTTTTTCTTGAATGAGCTCAACCAACAGCATTATGTTTATGATATTGGCACATGCCCATCTTTGCTCCTCTATTCTTTGTTATTGCCTCAATCCATCTACAATATGTTCTAGTGATTGTGGGATTGTTGGAGTTAGATGTCTGTGGAAGCATGCGAACAAGACAAGGAAGAAGAAGAAGAAGCTTGGAGCACAACACACAATACTGAATGTATTACCACTAGAATGTACAAAGATTAGTGACACATTAGGGCAATAGGCATATATACAAGCCAAGGGAAAAAAACTCCTAAAGAGGGAAAAAAGTGCCACGGCAGTCCTAGTGTGTTCACACACATCACTACCTAAATATATCAGCAAATCCCCCCTAGGAGTAATGTGGTGAACAAGGAGCTGGCACTCATGTATAAGGAAGTGCCAAGCTATGTGGAATCAATCCACGAAAGGAAGTAAACCAAAAGCTTTGTAGAAAGCTTCAAACTTCTCCATAGGTAGAGCCTTCGTGAAAAGGTGTGCAATGTTCTCCTGCGTGGACACATATGCCAAGCTGATCTCTCCAATAGAGAACCTCTCCCTGACATAATGATAATACACTTCAATGTGCTTAGTGCGAGCATGAAACACATGTTTC
Source organism: Ceratopteris richardii (assembly GCA_020310875.1). Taxonomy (NCBI): domain Eukaryota; kingdom Viridiplantae; phylum Streptophyta; class Polypodiopsida; order Polypodiales; family Pteridaceae; genus Ceratopteris; species Ceratopteris richardii. The sequence goes on along the minus strand of CM035416.1, from coordinate 187,728,757 downwards.
CTCGCAAGTATCAATGTGCTCTGACTGTTAGTGAAGATGGTGGTGGCAGAAGACTGACCATCACCCAAATTAGCCATAAGGCATCTGAGCACCACACACTCAACAATTGCTATGAAAGTTGCCCTATACTCAGCTTCACAACTGGAAGTGGCTATAGTAGGCTGCTTCTTACTCAACCAAGATATACATGAGCTACCAAGCATGAAGCAAAAGCCACTAGTGGACACATGAGTGTCATAGCAACCAACCCAGTCACTGTAAAAAAAAACATGCAAATCTGACGGTAGTGATCCCCCCTTGGGATAAAACAATCCAAGTAGCTGGGTACCACTTAGGTAGTGAAAGATACACTTAACCGCCTACCAATGCTCGACACCTAGGCAATGCATAAACCTACTCATCTATGAGACAACAAACTGAATATCCGGCCGAGTAATGCATAAGTAAATCAAGCATCCAATAACTTGCTGATAGAGAACAACATCAAATGCATCTCCAGCATCATGAAGACTCAATCGTAAACCTGTCTCCATAGGAGTGGCAATAGGTTTGTAGTCCTCAAGGCCAAAATGTTGCAATAATGTGTCAATATATTTTGTTTGACACAAAGCTATTCTGCCATGAACTTGCATAAACTGAATGCCCAAATAATGATGCAAGTGCCCCAAATCTCACATTCCAAATGAGGCATGCAAATCACCCTTAAAATCAGCAATATGCTTCTCAATAGGACTAATGAGCAGCATGTCATCAACATGGACCACAATGAACAGAAGCACATCATTTGCACACTTAACGTATAAGTTGCTCTCAATTGGACTATCGTCAAAACCATGTGCAATCAGATAGGCATGTATCTTTTCATACCAAGCATGTGGTGCTTGTTTCAAACCATATAAAGCCTTTTTCAACCTGCTCACCTTGTTTTCATACCCTTTCTACACAAATCCATGGGGCTGAAAAACATATACTTCTTTATGCAAGTCACCATTCAGAAATGCAATTTTAATGTCCAACTAATGTACATTTCAACCATGATGAGCTACTAGTGCACATATGCTATGAATAGTAGTCATTCGACATGTAGGTGTATCTCCCAACTATGTTTATCTATACTAATTTCCCTTGTAAGAGCTATATAAGCAAGGCCCACATTGAGCTTTAGAGAGCATTGTGCACTAATAAGCCCTTCATCTAGAGTCTTCCTAGATCGCCATCTAAGCTCCACATCAAGAGAGCATGGGTGGACAACACCATCCTTGTAGCTACATTACTCTTGGCGATTTGAGAATTTGAGTTATGTATCTCTTAGTCTCTATCTATCTTTGTCACCATTTTTCTCTCAACTTTATCTACTAGTCTATTCCGATGTGCTGTTATTTTCTTACAGAGCATTGTCAATATGGAAAGCAAACTAGGAATGTGCATAAGATGCACATTGAGTCTTCAATTCAACCTTTATATCTCATTCATACAAATGTGTGTGGTCTTATGCCCACAATGTCATTAAGTGGTTCTCTTTACTTTTTCACTTTCATAGATGATGATATTAGAAAATCAAATGTGTGTGGTCTTATGCCCACAAGGTCTTTTGTTATTATAGAGGTATTCATAGAGAATTTACCACTCCTTATACCCGAATACAAAATGGTGTAGCTGAAAGGATGAATAGGACTATTCAAGATAGAGTAGTTTCTATGCTTCATCATGCAAATCTTTCACAAGGCTTTTGTGTAGAACAATATTGATTGCAGTTCATGTGATTAACCTTTCACCTAGTACTGCCAAAGGTCTGAAACAGGCATAAGAGTTATGGACAAAGAAGCCACCATATTATGATAATCTTCAAGTTTTTGGGTGTGAAGCATATACCCAAGAATCTTAGACAAAAGTTGGACCATAAGTCAAAGAAATGCATTTATCTTGGATATGGTCAAGAAGGCAAATTTGGATATCACTTATGAGATCCTAAAAGACGGTTAGTGATAAGAAGTAGTGATGTCGTTTTCAATGACCCTAAGATGCATAAACAACCCATTAAGGAGGTTGAAGTGAGAAGAGTGTTATTTAGGATACTAGTCCTCTAGTTAGCATGCATAAACATACTACACATAGGGATGTTCAAGAGAATGTCTGATCAGATCAGTCTACAAATGTTCCTCTTTAGCAACCATTAAGGCACTCTGTAAGTGTCTCACATCCACCTCATAGACATGTTCCATGTTTGGATTTTGTTATGCTAACAGATGCGAGTGAGCTTTCTTGCTACAACGAGGCTATGCAGAGAGAGAATCATGCCGAGTGGGAGCATGCGATGAAGAGTGAGTTGGATTCTATTCATAAAAATGGTACTTGGGACTTAGTATCTTTGCTGAAGGGAAGGAAATCTTTACCATGTAAATGGGTTTATAAGTTGAAATTCACATTAGATAGTGCTTCTCCAAAGTATAAATCATGACTTATTGCAAAGGGTTTTTATGCAACAACATGGTGTTGATTTCAAGGAAAGCTTCTCTCCAGTGGTGAAAATGACTACCGGCAAATGTTGCTTGAATTCATTGCAATGGAGGACTTAGAGCTATTCCAAATGGATGTGAAAACTGCTTTCTTGCATGGATATCTTATATATGAGATCTATATGGAACAACCAGAGGATTATGTAGTTCTTGACAAAGAGAGTTTAGTATGTAGGTTGAAGAAGTGCTTATATGGACTTAAAGAGTCCCCTAGACAATGGTAGCAAAAGTTTGACGTGTTTATGAAGTCTCAAGGCTATTCTAGAAGCAATAAGTCTCATGGTCTCTACACAAAGAGATGCTCAAATGGAAGCCTAATATGCTTGATACTTTATGTCGATGATATGTTGATTGCTAGGAAGTCCTCTTATGACTTGTCAATTCCTGAAAAGGAGTTGAGTGAGACAAGGATTTGGGGGATGCCAAGCATATTTTTGGCATCAACATTACTCATGATAGGAGTAAAAGATGCATATACTTGTATTAAAGTGAGTAAATATCCAAAGTACTTCACATGTTCAATATATAGGGTGGAAAGGCATTGAGTGAACCTTTACCCACATATGTGAAATTGAGCAAGGATAATTGCCCCCCAAATCAGATGAGGAAAAGGAATTCATGGCCAAAATTCCTTATATGTCTATTGTTGGTAGTCTCATGTATGACATGGTAGCTATGAGACCATACATTACATTTGTAATGGAAGTTGTGAGCAGATATATGTCTAATCCTGACAAGAAGCACTAGGAAGCAGTCAAGATGAATTTGAGAGATCTGAGTGGCACTAAGGACAAGTTTCTATGCTTGGGAAGAGGGGAGGCATCCATTATGGTCACATAGATTCTGATTATGCTTGTTGTGTAGACAATCATAAGTCTACATCAAGGTAATTTTTTTTTTTGTTGGAGGTGCTATCTCTTGGAGATCTTATCTTCAAGAATGTACAGTTGTTTCCACTATAGACACAAAGAATGTTGGAACAAGTGAGGCATGTAAGGAATCATTGTGGCTTTCTCGTATTGCTTGTGATATGGGTCTACCTCAGCATGTATTGCATTTGCTCAATGATAGTCAGAGTGTCATTGCTTTGGCTAAGAATCTAGTCTATCATGCAAAGAACAAGCACATTGATGTGAGGTATCACTTCATTAGAGGTTGCTTAGCCATTGAGCACATTATTCTTGAGAAGGTTTATACTCGAGATAATGCTGTAAATGCTTTGACTAAAGCTCTACCACATGATAGTTTTCGACATTGTTGTCACTTGATGGAGGTTACTTGATTCATGATCCTACACAATTACTTGTATATTGTGTAGCATGCCCATCACGTGGGAGGTATAGTTTGTATACTTGCACTAAGGTATTCTTCATTTTTCTCCCATAGTCACTTTGGTCGTATTGGCCTTTAGTGGGAGATTGTTACCATTAGTGTCCATGTGAAAGGCCAAATGACCACCGGACACTTTTGTATAAGTTCTTTAATCAAACATATAATGGCCTAGTCAGCCATAGACTGTAAGTTTGACCGCATTTGTAACAACTAAGAAATTTGTGTTCATGCTCTCCGTGTACTGCATGTTTTTTTGCATATTTTTTAGGTTTGTGTGGAGTACTATGCATGACATTTGGAGCTCGTATTTCTACTACAAAGGTATTGTTGTGGATCTCCCAAAAAGGAGAATCTAATGTGGTGCATCACCATTGCAATACTTTAGGGGGGATCAGTATCACTAGATTTATATGCTTTTTATAACTGTGACTTGGCTAGTTGCTATGACACTCGTGTGTCCACCAGTGGTTTTTGCTTCATGCTTGGTAGATCATGCATATCTTTGTTGAGCAAGAAGAAGCCTATTGTGGCCACTTCTAGTTGTGAGGTTGAGTATAGGGCAACTTTCATGGTGACTGCTGAGTGTGTGTGGATGAGATGCCTTTTGGTTGATTTGGGTGTTGGTCAGTCATCTGCCACCACCATCTTCACTGACAATCCGAGCACATATGGAAGTTGTGAGGAACCCTATGTTCCATGCTCACACAAGGCACATTGAGGTGCATTATCATTATGTTAGGGAGAGGTTCTTTGTTGGAGAGATCAATTTGGCATATGTGCCCACACAAGATGACATTGCAGATCTTTTCACAAAGGCCCTACCTTGAGAGAAGTTTGAAGCTTTCCACAAAGCTTTGGGCTTACTTCCTTTTGTGGATTGATCTCTTTCCACATAGCTTGGCACTTCCTTATACATGAGGGCCAACTCCTTGTTCAACACATCACTCCCACGAGGGATTTGTTGATATATTTTGGTAGTGATGTGTGTGAACATACTTAGGACCACTAGGACACTTTTTTCCCTCTTTAGGAGGTTTTTTTCCCCAGTTTGTATATACTCATATAACCCTAACAAATCACTTATCTTTGTACAATCACTTGGTAATACATTCAATATTTTGTGTTGTGCTCCAAGCTTCTTCTTCTTCCTTGTGTTGTTCGCATGCTTTCGTAGACCTTAAACTCCAATAGCAAGTTCTTCCAAAGAGAATGAGCAATAACTACTTTGAACCAACTCTGGCTCATTCCCAAGATAATTATGTATACTAGCCTCAAAGGTCACCAAAGCTTTTCAAAGAGGAACTAATCATTTCTCTTAAGCAATTCCTTCAAATCCTTAGACTAATTGAGGGACAATACTTATCAAGCCATCAAGATACCTTTTTTCTAAATCTTCTACCTATTGATTCAAGTTTTATATGTTTTAACTTCGAACGCCTTGTAAGAAAGATACCTCTTTCTTGGAATCATATCTTAGACCCTTTTAGGAGCTTAGTGAACATTCTTGAATCACTTATTCTCACCATCCACAGATTCAAAAAATGACCTTTTATAGATAATTCTTTCATTCAGGGCTTTATACTTGAATATGCATGACTTTTAGCAGGCTTCTTGCTTTTGGAGTTTAACTTGGACAAATCCTTCAAATTCTTATCCCTCAAATTCTTATTGTACCATCTAAATTTGTTCATGTATTCTACTGAAAAGAATGCATCTTCTTAAGAGGATAAAGGATAGCCTTTTCTAGGTTCAATGTCACTTTGTTCCATGTACCCTTTTGTAGATACAATGAAGTGTATTTAATTGGTTCAAGGAGGTATATTTCTACAACTCTTAATGAACCTAACACCTTAATCTCATTGGTCTTATCTTTAAGGCTTATCCAGATTTTTTCTATCATATCTTGGGTCTCTTTTCTCTTTGGCCATCAGAGAAATTTTTCAATGAGATTTAGTTCCCACTCTCCCCTACTTGTGAGTTCTTTCAATATGTAGAAATACGTACTTAATCCTTCCACCTTGTTTGTCTTTTCAATGCTCTTTGATCATTTCCTATGATCATGAATCCTTTCTTTGAATCCTTTGGTTCCTTGTACATGAGAGAAAGGACTAAGGCGTCTAATGCCAATTAATCCTATTTCTTTGGTCAACCATTAACCTTTCCTTGACACGATTTATCAAACCAAAAATATTTCATCTCTTTGATCATTCTGGGTCATTTGGCTTTCCAAATTCCTCTAGCCAAGTTAACTTGATATAAGACCAAGTCTTTTCTCGTTTAGAGACCTTCTTCTTAATTGATATTTACTCATGGGATTTACTTGGGATCTTTAACTTATCTTTATGAGTTTACATTTTTGCTAAGTCTTTAACATCCTCTTGATGTTAATGAAGAATCCTTGTCTATTCATCTATGCCTTAAGCACATCACTTAGATGCATCATTCTAAGTGCATGTAGATCGCAACTACTTCTTTTGATATTCATTCTTAAATGTGTTATTCTAGGATGGAAAAACAAGTAGACAAATTAGAAATAACAGTTACCTCCATCAAAGCTACATCCATCCTTTGATTCAATTTGGATGTTCGATTTAAAATGCTTTGAGGCTCGGACCATTGGCACTCTCCAATCTTCTTCATTGGGCATTTGCATACTTGCCTGTATGCCCATGTACGCCTCTAATCTTACCAAAAATATTACCAAAAATATGGGGATGAAGGAATCCATACTTACATTTTCTATCATGAACACGCATGTAAATAGAAATCCCTTACCATATTCCATAAGAGATGAGTCTAACGCTCATTCGGTGAATGCCATAATCATATAAATAATGAGATATATGCATGCTCAATGTTGTTAATACTTAAATGGATAGTTTCCTAGATTCTAGATTCTTGATGATAAAGTACACATGCACTACGATGCATGCATTCTTTCCATCTCATGTTGTATCAAATGCATGATAAAATCAAAGAAAAATACTTAGCTTTTATTGACCAATGCTGAGATAGAGAATGAAGATGGACCACTCCTTCTAGATCCATGACAAATATATTTTCCATGCTCTTCATTATCTTTCATGATCTTATGAGTACACTTTCTTTAACTCTCTCTATAGAAACAACTTGTTCACTTGAGACTTAAAATAGAAAAGTATATGTCTCTCACTCTTCCTCATGTTAGAGAAGAGATGTTGGAGAAGAGACTTGTGTGTGTGTGTCTCAGGCTTATATCCTATACCCATAAGAAAAGGAAGCGATGAAGTAGCTTATGGAGAGATGGCATGTTAAAACTTACCCATCTCAAGAGCATCTCTTCTATAAAGCAATGGGCACTTAGTAATATCCCAAATATTAATGCAATGGGCAATGCAACGGCTATATAGTGCACATTCGATCATTCTTGAATTCATTCCAATGAAGAGAGGTCTTGTTGGGGGGGGGGGGGAGATTATAGCTTTTTGCACCTCCTAAAGGATGGGAATATAGAAGACCTATCAATGACATCTATTCCCAGACATCGACACATCCCTCCACACAAATTCATAGAAATCCCCACGAACGTAAATACTTCATGTGAGATGAAAGGAAAGTAAAGTATAGTACTGATAAGATAAGCCTAGTTCTATATACCAATGTTGCATCATCAATATGTCCTACAAAAAAACTACCTAAGAATTGAACTAGTAAGACCACCATGGAAAGAAAGAGCATGCTTCCACCCATCCAACTTCACCCATATATATACTTGTAGGCCAAGGGGGTGCACCATGGCAAGAGAGAACATGTTTCCACCCATCCAACTCCACCCATATATATACTTGTAGGCCAAGGGGGTGCATGTCTTTGGGTTTGGCCAAGTTTCTAGCCAAGTGTCCCTCATGTGGAAAGTTTTCCAAGGGTGATCATATGCCTTCTAATTTCCCAAGGTCTAACACATGCTTTCTAAATCAAATGAGGATTCTTCTCTCACATACACCTCAATGTGGCACTTAGAGAAGTTTCTCCCAAGACTAAGGTTCCCACACCTTAGGATAAATCAAGCCTAAGGTTCTCAACCATTCAATTGGAAGCTCATATGAATAAATAACCCATGGGTTTAAACTAAGTGTTCAACCCAAAGATTCAAGCATATTTCGATAGCAAATCAAGGGCTAAACCAAAGCAAATTTACATCACATTCTAACCATTAGAATCCATATATTTAGCCTTTTAAACCCATGAATTGTACAATAGAGAGGAATTATGTGATAGTTGTACATGCATATCTATGGGCCATAACAAGAAAAGAGCAACACAAAGAGTTTTTTTTGGTGAGTTGAAAGGTAATTTGTTAGCATTACCATCACTGTATCCAAATACATACACACACATACATATA
>CM035416.1:187680525-187713025 GCA_020310875.1 Ceratopteris richardii | reverse complement strand
TTATGCGAAGAAACCGAGAAACAAAGGTATGGGCTGACTAAAGTTTTGCAAGTCTTCCAAAGAGGCTGATATGAGCTGAGGCCGAAGTTGGTCTATTGTTGGAGAAGATACCATGGAAGAAAATCCAGCATGCGCACATAGACAAGCTTAGAATCACTTATGCCTGGCCTTTTTATAGATTTTCATTGTTGAGGGTGCCCTAACCTAACAATATATGGGCTGCTCTAATAGCTTAAGTGACTTTTCTTTAAACATGAAACATTGATGGAAAATCAGGTTTAGCTTTTACTTCATGCAACTTAGTCCTATTTTGAAATTTAGTTCCATTCAAAATCTAGGTTTAGGATTTTGGCCTTTTTGCACAATGTTAGACATTAATTAAAACTCTAATGAGAGTTATTTCTACATGTAGAAGTTCGAACATTTTGAAACGTGTGCAAATTTGAAAAAATATGAACTGATTCGAACAGTGATTTTTGTTGGAAAACAATGTGAGAATGCCCCAAAAGTGATAAAAAATCCAGCAACCCTAATTTTGGTGCTTGTTAAAATTTGATCAAATATGGTAAAAATTTTTTATTGCACCTTTGGAAAGCACCCATCGAGAGCTTTCTAATGATATATAGCACTTCGCCATCTGACACCTCAAAGTCAACCAAAAGTCAAACCTTAGTTCTACCATTAATGTCGCTTTTCACGCAAAAACTTGCTTTTCAGTAGATTTCTTGCAGCTTTTCATGCTGATTTTTGTGGATAATCTAAAACCTATATCAAGAGGGGCATTAGACCCTCATAATTGTTCAATTCTTAAAGCAATCTCAAGCATATCTCTAGGGTGAAGAGCTAGGAGGAGTTTTGGAGGTGAATATGCAGATTTGGCAGTTGATCCTTGTTCTTCTTCACACTCCCAAGTGCGCATGCTGATTTTGGAGAGTAGTACCTAATTTAGGGCTTCTTCACGTGTTGGTGCTGAACTAGGTGTTCACCCACTACTTCATCGTGAGAAGTGACCATTGTTGCTTCTGTACATCAAAGAAGACCTAATTTCAAATTAGGGTTTGCTGTATTCACTGTTTTGAATAATCCATATCTCTATTTTTGCACATATTCACTCACATAACACCTTTTAGACACTCTCACTCTATATTTTGTATCCATTAAGATTAGATTCAGCTATATATTCAGTTTTTGTATCTTACACACATTGTATAATGACATTGTGCATTTTTATTAGCGTGTGTAGTAGCATTAAGCTCCTACATTTTTTCAATGGTCTTCTCATCTCTCTATATTGTCATTTCTCTCTCTTGCTAAGGTCGAGTGTTGGAAAGATCTTGGATAAAACATTTGATTATTTTTTGGGCCTACCACACTTCCAACAATTCCAAGTAGCAAACTTAAATTTGTTCTCATATATCTCATGCCGTTACATAGAATGTGTCTTGAGGATGACAAATTTGTTGAAAATGCAACCTTCCACAAAAGTTTTAGACAAAGTCAACCATAACCAAACCAAGGTCAAAAGATTTGCTCAGTTTTAGATGAACAACCATAACCAAACCAAGGTCAAAGATGGTCAAAATTAGTCTAAATTTGTAGAGATTTTTTATTTCAGATTTCGAGAGTGCTACTCAAGAGCTATCCAATGATATATCACATATTCAATTTGGACCACATACGGGGAATCAAAAGTCCAAACCCTAATTTCAGGTCAAAAGTCAAAATGGATTGACAAGCATGTTATATTTGATAAAAAACATGATAAATAGATTATATTATGATTAAAGCATCATATGAAAAAAAAAATCACCTAAATTAGAGTCGTCGCGAATTATGGGACCTTGATTTTTGGGTTTTTTTCTTTGGCTTTGAAAAGCATAGAATCACAAACCTAATATAAAGACAAGGCATATGGCACATTAATCATCACCTTTTGGATGTTCAAACTTGAGTGAGGCTATGGAAGTCTCTCTTCAACCTTGATAGAGTTGGATTTAGGTTTTCTCATGGTGGAGTTGGATTAGGGTTTGTGTTTCTTCTTCATCCACAAGGAGGACATTGACATGGAGCTTATCTTCACATTGAGGGGTTATGAAGATTGTTGGGGATAAAGGCCCCAAAGATTCTCCTTTTGTATATTTTGACCCTTCCATGTGAAAGCTCTCTTCGAGAGCTTTCAAGACATATTTTTGTTATATTTTTTGATCCCCAAATTGGGGAGTTATAGGCATTTACATCATTTTTATGACTTTTGGTCATTGGCCATGTGTGAACATGCCCAAATGACCTAAAAGTCACTTATCAATAAGACTTGGTCCCAAATCTCTCATAACTTGATTGGGACTTCTTCAACTTCAGCTTCTCCATCTTCTTCTTCAAATTTCTGCGCAAGTTTCTCTCTCTACTTTCTCTCTCCTCCAAGGTAGTCCGGTGCGTTCACTGCGTTCAATTCGGTGCACGTAAGGTGCGAGGACCGAATGGGATCCGAAGGTAAGGTGCGTCGTTACAAATACACATATGCTCATAAATATAGATTATACATATTACATCTATATTTTGCATGTTAAAACCTGTAAATAACAAATTACAACCATAATACCATTGATGAATCATGTGGCATAAAATAAAAAACACTATAGTCGAGGGAGAAAATTCTGAACTCTGATAAATCATAAATATGAAGTGACAAGTCAGAAACATACATCTATACTGGAATTTGGATACATCAAAAAGGAGTATGTGACCTGCATACTATCGAGTATCCAATGTCAAAAAGTATGAATCCAAAAAGTAACATGATACATCGTACTCTGGAGTCTGAAGACTGACATCAGTGATCAATGATCATACATGGTAAGATAAACATCTATCATCTGCCAAAAAGACTGAATCATCGTATGTAATGCCATATATACATCATAGAATATCTACTCTAGATCATCTATGCCAAAGGAATCCTCAGATGATGAAAGAGAAATATCATCTCTAGGAATGACATTCCCTTCATCATCATACTCTGGTTCCACATTAGGAACCATCTTTGCAAACTCATGATCCTCAGGTGCATCCTCTACAATGTCCTCGAGCTGTGCCTCTAAGACAATGGGCTGGCCTTTGCGTCGAGGATGCATCTTGCGTCTCCTGGTATAAACTGGTGCCACACTCGTAGATGGTCCCTCCTCGGGTGGATCTCTCTAAGGCCTGGTAGTAGCACGTGATCGTGCTCTTGTAACCCTCCTATCGATGCTTTCAAGCTCTGCATGAAGCATCTTGTAAACCTGATCTTGCTCATCAAGAATGTATGCCTCGATGCAAACTTCCTCTGATGTGAAAACACTCTCAAAATCAATAGGCGAAGTCTGAAAAAAAAACAATAAAGTTCAAGAATATTATAATTTATAAATTATCATTCATGAATCATCACATTAAAATTAGTTAAGATTCAAAAAATATTTACACAAATTATAATTATCAATATTATTACCTGCTTTGGACCCTTAAGAGATCGCAATGTACGTAATAGTCGTAAATTGGCCTTACAAAAGACCACACGATGCAAGTGCTCCACACTCAAACGATTGCGGAGCTTGGTGTGCACCAAGGAGAATGCGCTCCAATTCCGCTCACATGGGTTGGAAGAGCAATCTTACATTTATCATTGATCATTAAACATTATTATCTATAATCTAATATCCATGAACATTTGATTATAATTATGTAATAAATCACAAATGATAAATCAAAGTTCAATATATGGTATACCTGTGACAAGACCCTGAGCGCATATGGTGCAATTGAAGGGTGACCATAACCATAATGATTCCACCACTCAATAGGTCGAGATCTGACGTCTGACCTCAATGAGGTGGAATAGGCAATACCAACATTGCTCATATAGGCCGAAAATCATGACTCATAATGCGGTCCATGTATAAGTCCTTCATATGTCACATGTGAGGCTGTGACCATAGACGTGGACCCTTAAAGTAAGGGTGTAAAAGTGCTTGAAAACTATGAATGGGTCGTGATAAGAACTTCCATCGCGACTCCACTAGCTCCATCACATCATGTAGTCTACATAAAAAATTATAAAAACAAGAAGCAATTATACAATCATCAATGCACATTGTAATCACAAATAATTATTAATTAAGAAATTAGAATTCAAATGTACCTGGAAGTCGATAGAGTAGTCACTGATGAAATAGCCTCCTGCATTCGTGTGTACATATGATACAAAAGGCCAAGTGTAGAGCCCTCCATATCGGCAAATCGCAGAATTGTATGAATCGGTCGCAAGATAGGCATAATGCGCTCCATGCTCCGCCATCGAGGGTCTACAACCGTCATGCGTAATGCATCCATGCATACATGTAGTCTAGCAAAGACATGGTAGATGTAGCCAAATCGGGTCTGTGTTGGACGAATCAACTCTTTCTCACTATAAGCTCGAAAAATAGCTAATGCTTGGTGATTCTTACGTATGAAAGAAATCACCTTTCTTGCATCACTGACCACAGGAGATAGCCAAGGGAGCTTCCCTATATCCTCGATCAACAAATCTAAGCAATGTGCAGTGCATGGACTCCACACAATGCTAAGAAATTCAGCCTCTATCAACTCTCCCATTCTCTTATAATTTGAGGCATTATCAGTGACAACTTGTACAACATTTTGCATACCAATTTCCTCAATGGAAGCTTTAATGTGCTCAAATATAAACTCTCCAGTGATGCGTGTGCCAGCAGGACTACAATCAATTGCCTTAAGAAAATAAGTTCCCAAACAACTAGAGACCATTATGTTTATGATATGACGTTGTCGAATGTCGCTCCATCCATCGGACAGAATGGAGCATCCATATGTTTGCCACCCCAACTTAATGGGCTCTAGAAGATTCTCAATTCTCTGTGAGCATGGAGGTACGCAACCTCTTGTAATCAACTCCATGCCAATCATCAGAAGGGCCTACTTGAGCTATTGCTTTTACCATTCTCTTCCATGCATCTGTGCAAACAACATTGAAGGGAATGTTGCACTCAAGTATGCAGCGCTCTATCTCTATGTCAGCTACTCTCTGGCGTTGCTTACGCAAGCCAGTGGATAAATAAGTGGAATGAAGAGAGGAATGTGACGCTTTAAATCTTTGAGATGAATGTTCACTCGATGGATTAGAACATTCATTCTCATCACGTTGAGAAGAGGTGCGACTTTTCAATGTGCTAGCACTATGTCCTATCTCCTCAACTTCCTCTAATATATCTTGAGAAGCTGCAAGAAACTCACGACGACGAGAACATCTTGAGAAAGCTTATGCTCTTTGCACACAATCTCTGCAATGTCTTGTGGAACTTCTGTGCACCCACTAATGCCTGATCCTCCTAATCCTGATACATGTCGAATAAGACGTGTAGTCGTGGTAGAAAATTGCTTGCCACAATATTTACATGTCCATCTCCTTGAACCAGAACCGGATGAAGTAGTATTCACGAACTCATTGTGAATGGTATGAATACCCCATAATGGTGAAATTCCACGAGGCATGGTGTCACAAATAACTTATGAGTTGATAACTTATAAGTTATAAATGATAAATCTAGTCTCTCTTGCTCGATGATCAATCTCAGATGTGTTACGTGTGTCCAACTTCGAAATTCGAAGTGCAAACTCGGGGAGGGCTGAGACTGAGATTGAATGCGGGCTCGTTGACTCATGAGGGATGCTAAAGCTGAAAGCTATGAGCCTTGACTCTTGAGGCAAGAAGGGTGAGGCATTGGGCAAGAAGGTTGAGGTACAAGAAGGTAGGACAGTCGCTCGTTGAGTCGCATGTAAGATCTAAGCTAGGGCTGCAGTCGGCCAAAATCGAAGTTCGAACGCCAAATTAACCGCCATGTAACGACACACTGAATCTGAAATTCACACTGCTACGAACCGCACCGAACGCACCTGAAAATGTATAAATTCGACGTATCGAATCAACCTTGCTCTCCTCACGCAGCAGCCCACTCCCTTGGCGTTTGGAGCAACCGAGCACACCACGACATAGCTCTCCGCGGCCTCTTTCAACTGGTATCGGAGCTTTGAGCTGTTCCATTGCGACTAAGTTGCTCGAAGTGTTTTTTTACTTCGGCCTATGTTAAGCTGAAGGTGTTTTCTTGCATTTGGGAGAATTTTATCGCAAAAAACCTTCTTTTTTCGCGATAAAAGTGCTATTTTTGGAGGATTACTTCAGCCTGGAGCAAAGTTGAAGCAAATTTTGTGCTTTTTAGAGAGTTTCATCGCGAAGAATCTCTTCTTTTTTTTTTTTGTATCCCCACAGATCATTTTCAGCATCCACATTGCTGATTTTTTAATCTAGAGGTCTTTTGTGGCAGAAATTCTCTCTTATTTCAAGTGGGAGGACATGTACAAAGATTGAGGAAGTGCATACTTGCCGGAAATTTATTACAGCAGGTCATTTCTCTGATTTTACAGGTCATATTGCCCCAAAAAATTGGGGCTTTTGTGAAACCAAGCACCCATTGATTTGGTTTTTCATCTATGTATGCCTTTTGTGGTTGAAAAACAACAAATTTGTTGTTTTTGATGCAATTACAGCTTGCTTGAATTTTCTGTAGAAAATTTCAAAAATTGAATTTTGCAAGTTTTGAATAGTTTTTGGGCTTAATTTCTCAGCTATAGTCTCGTAAGGTAAAACATGTGAATTTTACCTTTTTTGGTGAAATTTTGAAGATCTTAGTGTGCAAACATGGCCTCTACCTCCTCTGATCTCAAAAGCTTGTTTGAGATCAAGAGATTTGAAGGTAATGGTTTTGATTTGTGGAAAGAGAGAATGTTGGGCATCCTCTTTCTTAAAGATTGTGAAGGGGCTCTTGAGGAAGTGAAGCCTGAAGATATGACAAGTGCAGCATGGATGAACCTAAACAAGAAGGCCATCACTTACATCAAGATGGCTGTATTAGATGAAATCTTAGTGGATTTGAAAGGCCTTACAAATGCTTTTGAGGTATGGGAGAAGCTGAAAGCCACTTATGAAAATACCACCCTTGTAAATCAAGTGCATCTTATGCATAAGCTAGTGTGTATGTAGCTTGATGAGTCAAAAAGTGCGGCTGAGCACTTATCTTCTTTTACAGGTACTCTTTCACAATTGCAAGACTCTGGATTACCTCCATTTGATGATAAGCCTAAGGCCATCTTCTTGTTGATGACCTTACCTGATTCATGGGAAACATTGATTGTTTCACTTTCGAATAGCCCCAGTCTTACCTTTGATGGTGTAAGGGGTTCTATTTTGAATGAGGAAATCAGGAGGAAAGCTAGTGGAGAGGGCAGTGGTTCAGCCAATGTGGCTAGAGGAAGAACAGAAAAGAAAAGTGGAAATGTACAGAGGAACAGGAGCAAAAGCAAAGGCAAGGCTGAAGTGACTTGTTATCAATGTTGTAGGAAAGGTCACAAGAAGCCTGATTGCAGATTCTATAAAGCTGAACTAGAAAGAAAGAAGAATACAGGTGACGAGAAGAAAAAG
The DNA here is from genome assembly GCA_020310875.1 of Ceratopteris richardii. Lineage (NCBI taxonomy): Eukaryota > Viridiplantae > Streptophyta > Polypodiopsida > Polypodiales > Pteridaceae > Ceratopteris > Ceratopteris richardii. The sequence goes on along the minus strand of CM035416.1, from coordinate 187,705,497 downwards.
GACACCAAGAATGGAGCACATGATACCTCAAAGGACAAAGACAAAGAGAAGGCCAATGTGGCATCTAGTGTCATCATTGAGGAGCTATCAGATGCAGAAGATATACTTTGTGCTACTATGGAAGCAGAGCATGCCGAAGTTATTGATGCTTCTATTAATATTCATGCACAAGATATGCAAATCACAAAGAGGGATTTGATTGATGCTTTGCTTAGTGTGAATGATGCTTTGTCACAAACATGGATTGTAGATTCAGGTGCATCGTTTCATGTAACTCCTATTAAGGAGTGTTTTACTACCTTTCATGCAGGAAGCCATGGACATGTATATCTTGGAAATAACCATGCTTGTTCTATTGAAGGTATTGGCACAGTGCATCTCACAGTGGATGGTACTAATGAGCTTGTTTTGCATGATGTAAAGTATGTACCAAGCATCAAGAAAAGCTTATTGTCTGTTGGGCAAATGGATATGCATGAATATAGTACCCTCTTTGAGAAGGGGTCATGGAAGCTTATCAAAGGCTCTAGGCTGAGTGTTAAAGGTACAAAGAAAGGGACTCTTCATTGCTTGCATGGTAAAGCCTTGTTGTGCAAGTTTATTGCTTTGGCTGAAATCCATTCACATATGGAATTATGGCATAAAAGGCTTGGCCACATGAGCCAAAAAGGCCTTGATAAACTATGTAATTTGGACAAGTTTGATGCTAAAGGCTCAAAACTTCATTTTTGTAATGAATGCCAATATGGTAAGCAAGTAAAGAATTCCTACTACTCTGGTGTCTCTCGTAAGTCTAATGTGCTTGATCTTGTTCATTCTGATGTTTGTAGCATGCCCACAAAATCTATGGGGGGTGCTCTTTACTTTGTTTCTTTTGTTGATGACTACTCTAGGAAGCTTTGGGTATATTTGTTAAAATCTAAAGATAAGCCTTCGCTTCATTTAAGAAATTTCATGCATTTGTGACCACTCAAACAGGTAGAAAGCTGAAATGCTTATGTACAAATAATGGGGGTGAGTTTACAAGTGCTGAATTCAATAGGTTTTGTGATAATCTTGGTATTAAGAGGGAGCTAACAGTCCATATAGCCCCTCTTCCAATGGTGTGGCTGAAAGGTATAATAGGACTTTATGTGAGAGGGTGAGATGCAAGCTGTCCACAACTAATCTCCCTCATGGATTTTGGGGAGAGGCTTTGAAAACTGCAGTTCATGTTTGCAATCGATCCCCTCATATGTCCTTAAAAGGTTGCATTCCAGAAGAGGTTTGGTCTGGAAACCATCTTCATATGACCACCTACGCATCTTTGGTTGTGATGCTTTTGTGCATATAAGGCCTGAGTTGAGAAGCAAGTTAAATGCAAAGTCCATGAAAGGAATCTTCATGGGTTATGGAGATGAAGGTGAAATGGGCTACAGGATTTGGCTACCTCAACTCAAGAAGGTAATACGCAGTCGAGATGTTGTATTTAATGAGGCAAGGCTGCTCAAAAACAATTGTGCCTCTAAAGATGACATAAAAGAGTCAAATTTCAGCATGTACAGCCACCAGTTAAATCTGATATGAACCCTCGGGATTCACCACATATGGCTGGAAATGACAATGAGCTCGTGGTTATTGAGCCAGATGATGCTGGACAGCAAAATGATGCTCCTGAAGGGCATATGCAGCCACCTATTCATGCTGAAAACAGGGCTGGAAATGAGGTACAGCAGCCCATTAACAATGAAGAAGTTAATGTACCTCCTGATGTAGATCCATTGCCGGATAATGTAGATCATTGGGTAAGAAGATCTACACGTCCTACGAGGCCAGTGAATAGATATGATCCCTCTATACATTATATTATGTTATCAGATGAGGGTGAGCCTCTTACTTATAAAGAGGCAAAGCTATGTGAGCACAAAAAGAAGTGGGAGTTAGCCATGCAAGAAGAGATAAAGGCCTTGCATGCAAATGATACTTGGGATTTGGTTGAGTTACCCAAAGGAAGGAAGGCCATTCTCAACAAGTGGGTGTACAAAATCAAAACTATTGATGGCAAACTCAAGTATAAGGCAAGGCTGTTTGCTAAGGGATATGCCCAAAAAGAGGGCATTGATTTCCAAGAAGTGTTCTCTCTAGTGGTGAAAATGACCACTTTAGGTGTGTTGTTTGCTCTCGCAGCTGCCTTGGATTTGGAAATATTCCAAATGGATGTTAAAACAGCCTTTTTGCATGGTGATTTAGATGAAGAGCTGTACATGAAACAGCCAGAAGGATATGCCATTCCTAGAAAAGAGCATCTGGTATGCAAACGGAAAAGGAGCTTATATGGGCTGAAACAGGCCCCAAGACAATGGTATAAGAAGTTTGATGCATTTATGCTCAAACATGGGTTTAAAAGAAGCCATGCAGATCACTGTTTGTACATCAAAAAGGATGAAGATGGCGGCCCAATTATTCTTGTACTGTATGTAGATGATATGCTGCTGGCTGGGAAGAAAAAGAGCACTCTGAACGCTCTAAAACAGCAGCTGAACTCTGCATTCTCAATGAAAGACCTTGGGGAAGCTGAGCATATTCTTGGTATGCGTATAAAAAGGGATAGGAAGCATCATACTTTGCAGGTATCCCAAGAAAAGTACATTGAAAAAGTGCTGGACAGATTTAATGTGGCTGATGCTAAGCCTCTTGGAGTGCCATTGCAGCCACATGTTAAGCTTTCCAAGGATGACTGTCCCAAAAATGATGATGCAGCCAATTACATGAAGTGTGTTCCATATGCATCAGCTTGTGGTTCACTTATGTATGCTATGGTTGCCACTCGGCCAGACATTGCTCATGCAGTGGGAGTTGTTAGCAAGTTCATGGCTAATCTTGGTAGAGCTCATTGGGAGGGAGTCAAATCTATCTTGAGATATTTGAAAGGGACCAAAAGTAAATGCTTATGTTATGGAAAGTGTCCATTAGAGTTAAAAGAATTTTGTGATTCTGACATGGCAGGTGATATGGACACATGCAAGTCCACAAGTGGCTATGTATACATACTTGCAGGTGGAGCTATTTCATGGTGCTCTAGACTTCAGAGGATAGTTGCACTATCTACTACAGAGGCTGAATATATTTCAGCCACAGAGGCTTCCAGAGAAGCCATTTGGTTAGCCCGCCTCTGCAGTGAGTTTGGGATGCCTGAAAAGGCACCTACTCTTGGATGCGATAGCCAGAGTGCCATATGTTTGGCAAAGAATGCCATGTTTCATGCTCACACAAAGCATATTGATGTGAGATATCACCTCATCAGAGAGGTGTTAGAGGATGGCTTGATCACTTTGATCAAGGTCAATACTTCACAGAATCCTGCATATGCTCTCACGAAGTGTCTACCCAAGGCACAACATCAGCTATGTATACAGATGGTGGGAGTTACTTAGCTTAAAGGAGCCTCCTTGGTCTTTTAAGTGGGAGGTTGTTGGGGATAAAGGCCCCAAGGATTCTCCTTTTGTATATCTTGACCCTTCCATGTGAAAGCTCTCTTCGAGAGCTTTCCAAACCTATTTTTGTTATATTTTTTGGACCCCAAATTGGGGAGTTATAGGCATTTACACCATTTTTATGACTTTTGGTCATTGACAATGTGTGAATATGCCCAAATGACCTAAAAGTCACGTATCAATAAGACTTGGTCCCAAATCTCTCATAACTTGATTGGGACTTCTTCATCTTCAGCTTCTCCATCTTCTTCTCCAAATTTTTGCGCAGGTTTCTCTCTCTACTTTCTTTCTCCTCACGCAGCAGCCCACTCCCTTAGCGTTTGGAGCAACCGAGCACACCACGACGTAGCTCTCCGCGGCCTCTTTCAAAGATGTTAAGAAACATGTGCGTCTATATGCTTATTTTTATGAATCCTTGTATCATTCATGTACTTCATCTTTTGGAATATATTGTAGAGAGTACACGTGAAGAAGAAAAATGAAAAGAAAAGTGTATTCACAAAATAAAAGAGCGTGAGAGACTCAAAGTGAGTAGACAAAGAAATGGGTAAACTCACATGGATTGGAAATGAGCTTGCCAAGAGCATGGAGTAGGCTTTACAAGCTTCTAACCAAGTAAAAAGTGGGGGAGAGACCCTCTTTATATAGAGTTGGAGGAGGCTCTCCAAATTACATCACATGTGGAATTATTCCCCTTGAAGGTGAATGAATACAATGGTGAAAGCAAATGGCAAGGTACCGAAATACAATGAGATACAATATAAAATGATATAAAATGGAGTGTCTTGCAGATACAAAACAGAGATGCACTCATGCAGATATAAATGAAATAAGGTAGAATAGATCATGTAGTCAACATCCCGTCTATAACTCCGTTTTGGAGCAGTTGAATTCTACAAAGGTCCACCGAGCGTCGGAGCGGAACGAGAGGAACAACCTTCGTGAACATGTCTGTCGGGGTCTCTTGAGAGGTTGCTCCAGAATAATCTCTTGTGATACGAGCTTCTCGCGGATAAATTGGTACTGGATCTCGATATGCTTCATTCGAGCATGCATAGTTGCATCGCAACTTGTTGCGAACGGTCAGCAACTTCGCAACGTTGCTACGTTCGCAACGCGTTGCTTTGCATTCTTTTTTTTTTTTCAATCCATAAAATATATTTCTCTTAAGAGGAAAAAGCTTTAGAAGAGCATCAATTCCTTTATATATGATTTGGGCCTTATCATCTTGAAATAGATTGTTATTTTGGGAATGATAGGCAACGTTGCTTTCCACTATGGTATTTACTATTATGATGGCATTTGTGACTTCATATTTATCATTGCTGCTTATGATTTATGCCATGACTCATATGATTTATCATAGTGATTCTCTCTCTTTGTGTGTATATGTATACGTGTATGTGTATGTGTATGTGTATGTATACGTATATGTGTATGTGTATGTGTATGTGTATGTGTATGTGTATGTGTATGTGTATGTGTATGTGTATGTGTATGTGTATGTGTATGTGTATGTGTATGTGTATGTGTATGTGTATGTGTATGTGTATGTGTATGTTGTTGGAGTTAGACGTCTGCGGAAGCACGCGAAGAGCACAAGGAAGAAGAAGAAGCTTGGAGCACAACACACAAGACTGAATGTATTACTAGAGAATGTACAAAGATAAGTAGCCCATTAGGGCAATAGGCGTATATACAAGCCGGGGGAAAAAAACCACCTAAAGAGGGAAAAAAGTGCCCCTGCGGTCCTAGAGTGTTCACACACATCACTACCTAAATATATCAACAAATCCCCCCTGGGAGTGATGCGGTGAACAAGGAGCTGGCACTCATGTATAAGGAAGTGCCAAGCTATATGGAAATCACTCCACAAAAGGAAGTAAGCCCAAAGCTTTGCGGAAAGCTTCAAACTTCTCCCTAGGCAGAGCCTTCGTGAAAAGGTATGCAATGTTCTCCTGCGTGGGCACATATGCCAAGCTGATCTCCCCAGCAGAGAACCTCTCCCTGACATAGTGATAATGCACCTCAATGTGCTTAGTGCGAGCATGGAACACAGGGTTCCTTGCAACTGCCAATGCGCTCTGACTGTCAGTGAAGATGGTGGTGGCAGAAGACTGGCCAACACCCAAATCAGCCATAAGGCGTCTGAGCCACACACACTCAATAGTCGCTGTGAAAGCTTCCCTATACTCAGCCTCACAACTGGAAGTGGCCACAGTAGGCGGCTTCTTGCTCAACCAAGATATACATGAGCTACCAAGCATGAAGCAAAAGCCACTGGTGGACACACGAGTGTCATAGCAACCAGTCCAATCTGAGTCAGAGAAAGCATGCAAATCTGGCGGTAGTGATCCGGGATCCCCCCTTGGGATAAAACAACCCAAGTAGTCGAGTACCACTCAAGTAGCGAAAGATGCGCTTAACCGCCTTCCAATGCGTGACTCATGGGCAATGCATAAACCTGCTCATCTGTGAGACAGCAAACTGAATATCTGGCCGAGTAATGCATAAGTAAATCAAGCATCCAACAGCCTGCTGATAGAGAACAACATCAAATGCATCTCTAGCATCATGAAGACTCAATCGTAAACCTGTCTCCATAGGAGTGGCAATAGGCTTACAGTCTTCAAGGCAAAAACGCTGCAATAATGTGTCAATATATTTCGTTTGACACAAAGCCATTCCACCATCAACTTGCATAAACTGAATGCCCAAATAGTGATGCAAATGCCCCAAATCAGACATCTCAAATGAGGCATGCAAATCAGCCTTGAAATCAGCAATATGTTTCTCAATAGGACCAGTGAGCAGCATGTCGTCTACATAGACAACAATGATCAAAAGCACGCTTAACATATAAGGTGCTTTCAGTTTGACTGTTCTCAAAACCATGTGCAATCAGATAGGCATGTATCTTCTCATACCAAGCACGTGGTGCTTGCTTTAAACCATATAACGCCTTCTTTAACCTGCACACCTGGTTTTCATGCCCTTTCTGCACAAAGCCACGGGGCTGAAAAACATACACTTCTTCATGCAAGTCACCATTCAGAAATGCTGTTTTAATGTCCAACTGATGTACATTCCAACCATGACGAGCTGCAAGTGCACAAATGCTCCGAACAGTAGTCATACGACATATAGGTGCAAAGGTCTCATCTAAATCAATGCCTCTTTCCTGCGCATAACCCTTTGCAACAAGCCTATGCTTATACCTGTCAACTGTACCATCAGGTTTACGTTTCAGCTTGTATACCCACTTAGTGCCAATGGCCTTCTTGCCAGGAGGCAAGTCACATAAAGACCATGTACCATTCTTCATTATAGCATCATATTCAGATTGCATAGAAGCCATCCAATTTTCTGAATTCTGTGCTTCATCAAAAGAAACAGGCTCATTCTCATCATAGAGACTAGATGCAGCCATAGCATAGCAATCTGATGCAAAGGAGGCACTATGAGAGCCTGAACGAGTACGATATGACAAAGGTGCATCTAATTTGCTGTCACGCAAAGTTTGCACCAGCCATTTTTGGCATAGTTTTTGCTTGCTCAATATCAGCTCTCTCATCAGCAAGTGCATCATGTAAATCTGCATCAGAAATGGAATGATCTGCATCATCATATGAAACCTGCAAAGGCTGAGAAGTTTCCTCATTAGGACCATCACTAGACTGTCCACCTGTAAAAAGAGGCATCAAAGTATCATACATGTCTTTGGAGCTAACAGATGTCTCCCTAGTACATGAAAGCAATGGCTGAATAGCATCTTCCACAAAGACAACATCACGGCTAACCAGAATGTGTTTAGTCTGTGGATGATACAGACGATAGCCTTTACTTTCAGAACTGTACCCAACAAAAATACATTTTATTGCCTTATCATCCAATTTTCTGCGATGTTGTTCAGGCACTAATGCATATGCCAAACAACCAAAAACACGCAGATGAGCAATAGATGGCTTGCGGTCATGCCAAGCCTCATATGGAGTGATAGACTGCAATGCTTTAGTGGGACACCTGTTCAGTACATATGCTGCACACATGACAGCCTCAAGCCAGAAACTATGAGGTAAAGCTTGACTCTTGACCATATACCTCGCCATCTCCATGAGAGACCTGTTCTTTCGTTCAGCAACTCCATTCTGTTGAGGTGTATACGGCACTGTACACTGGTGTTTTATCCCACGTTCAGCCAGAAATGCATTAAAATCTGAAGACATATATTCCCCCTCTCGATCAGAACGGAGGGTGCCCATTTTACATGCTAACAGATTTTCAACCAAAACCAAAAACTATTTGAAGCACATGAACACTTCGGACTTTGCTTTGAGTGGATATACCTATGCATGCCTGGAAAAATCATCAATGAAAGTCACGAAGTAAAGGTAATTTCCAAAAGAGGGTGTCTGCATAGGACCACAGACATCACTATGTACAAGCTGCAATTTCTGCGTAGCCCGAACTGAACCATCTTTTGGAAAGGAAGAACGCTGCATTTTGCCCAAAATACAGCCTTCACAAACATGTTTTCCAGGTGCCTCAAGTTTGGGCAAAGAGGACACCATTTCAGATTTCTGCAGGCGTAACAAACTAGCAAATTTCAGATGACCAAAGCGTGCATGCCAAAGCTTTGCATCTGACATAGCTTGAGAATCATGAACTGCACATGCCGAATCATTCACAGATCTTTCATAGTCTATGAGCTTATACAGCCCACGACATAAAATGCTAGAAGCAATAATCACATCGCCATTTGAGAGATCATGGACTGTACACCTGTCATCAACGAATTTCACAACCAAGCCAATCTTGGCTAATGCAGAAACTGATAACAGATTCTTTTTGATCCTTGGCACAAATAAAGCATCTGACAAAGTGAAAGAACTACCATCAGCAGTAGTCAGAATGATCTTACCAACTCCCATAACAGGATAAGAGGAGTTATTGGCACATGTGACAGTAATCCCTGTAGGGGCAGGCTCGAGTGAAGAGAAGAAACTGCGCTGCGAGGTAATATGTTTGGTCGCCCCACTGTCAAAGTACCAAACATATGAGTCTACTGCAGACATGCACTGATCATGAGAAGATGGGTCAAAACTGCAGACAGTAGTAAACGCCCATTCTTCTTCCTGCACAAGATTTGCAGACTCTGTTTTTGGTGTAGAGGCCTCTGCAACAACCATTGAAGCCTCTTTCTTCTTTGCCTCTTTAGCAGCCAGTTTTGGACAGTTCTTTATGATATGATCATTGCCTTTACAGTACTTACAAAACAATTTCTGCTTTTCTGATTTTTTCTCATCTTTGTCTTGGTTCTTTGAATGTGCAGCATTTGCAGATTTCTGCTTACTAGTAGAAGAGCTCCATTTTCCTTTGCCCTTCTGACTAGCCAGGAAAGCTTGATCTGCAACTCGCATAATGGACCTATTCTGCCTGGACTGATCTTCCTGCAACAGAACAGAGACTAACTCCTCAAATGATAAGGCATTTGGATTGCCTTTCATCATCAACCGAAGAGTAGAAGCGAAACTCTGATATGAGTCAGGAAGACCATTCAAAACGGTCTGCACAAGTGAGCTATCTGGTATAACCTCATCGGTAGAAATCAACTCTTCCTTCAAATCTTTGATCTTCGTTAGGAAACTGTCCATAGAATCACCTTCATTCATGTGCTCACTCCAACTGTTTTCGGAGATAAGCAACACGAGCCTCATTCCTAGCTTGGTACAATGTGGTAAGTGTATCCCAAGAATCCCTAGCTGTTCTGCAAGAGCGTATGTGAGGAATAATGGCACGTTTGACAGACAAAGCTATCAATGCATGTGCCTGGGCATCTTTGCCATCCCAACGAATCTGCTATGCAGTAGGTGCAACAGAAACAGAAGCACGAACAAGAATCTGCACAATATCATCTTCGACACCATCTTCATCAGCTCTAGCACCTGTATTTGTAGTACCTGTAGTCGCAGGTGTAACAGGACGTCTTTCAACACCCTGCACAATGTTCCACAGTCCTTTTGCAACCAATACATGTCGCATCATATAAGCCCATAATGGGTAGTTGGTACCATCCAACTTATCCTCAACAGCCAACATACGGAATACATCACTGCTTTCAGCCATGGTCGGTGACTAAAATACCTTGATGCAAAAAATTGACTCTATCTCAAAAAGTTGAACGGAATTGCCCAGACGAGTTCTGCTAGACCTGTAGCAGACTTCGAGACGCTTAAACTGGCGAACAGAAACTAGTATATACCTTTGGCACAAAAGGACGAAATAGCCTGCACAAGCGCTGCGATAGTGCGTTCGGAGGCCGAAACGAGCTAAGATCGCGATTTCGGCACCACAGATCGAAGAAGTTTTGATCTCGGAAACACCATGAGTATGCTCACCAAATTTCGTGCGAATCTGAGACTGCAAACGGAGGAGTGTCGACGGCGCCCTAGAAGAAGCGACAACCTGCTCTGATACCAATTGTTGGAGTTAGACGTCTGCGGAAGCACGCGAACAACACAAGGAAGAAGAAGAAGCTTGGAGCACAACACACAAGACTGAATGTATTACTAGAGAATGTACAAAGATAAGTAGCCCATTAGGGCAATAGGTGTATATACAAGCCGGGGGAAAAAAACCTCCTAAAGAGGGAAAAAAGTGCCGCGGCGGTCCTAGAGTGTTCACACACATCACTACCTAAATATATCAACATATGTGTATGTGTATGTGTATGTGTATGTGTATGTGTATGTGTATGTGTATGTGTATGTGTATGTGTATGTGTGTGTATATATATATATATATATATATATATATATATACATACATACATACATACATACATACATACATACATACATACATACATACATACATACATACATACATACATACATACATACATACATACATACAGAGAGAGAGAGAGAGAGAGAGAGAGAGAGAGAGAGAGAGAGAGAGAGAGAGAGAGAGAGAGAGAGAGAGAGAGAGAGAGAGAGAGAGAGAGAGAGAGAGAGAGAGAGAGAGAGAGAGAGAGAGAGAGAGAGAGAGAGAGAGAGAGAGAGAGAGAGAGAGTATTTTATGGTGTTTATAGTCATATCTCGCCTTATTATATATCATAGGACCCAAAATACCTTAAAAATATATATATAAGTTTTGAAAAATAAATAACTTTATCGCAACGCCTAGCTCCAGACGTTGCCCTCGTTGCTAACCCGTTGCTAACGTGTTGCCGTTGCCGTTGCTAAAACGTTGCCTTCCACTATGTGAGCATGGAACACTCGGTTCTTGGCAATGGCCAAGTTGGTACGGATGCATGTTGGAATATCGTGCAAAATACCAATGCAAAATAATAAACGTCGAAGCCATATGGCCTCACATGCTACAAAGCTGGATGTTCGATGCTCGACCTTGGTGGATGGCACAACAATTGTAGGCTTTTTTTACTTGCCCAAAAGATAGGTCTTGAGCCAAGCAAGAATATATAACCAAAAGTAGATTGTCGAGAATAAGGATCTTGAACCCAATTAGAATCAGAATATCTGGCGATTTCAATGCCCCCTCTATACCAAAGACCATGATGTCGGGTGAGGGCAAGATATCATAGTAGTCTCGAGGAACATCCCAATGTGTCTAACAAGGATGATGTGCAAACTGACAGAGTATACGAGTTGCATAGACAATATGTTTCGTGTTGGCTAGGTAAACTAAAGAACCAACTAGCTGTCAAAAAAGCATGCACATCCACAAGTGATGATGAGCCCTATAGTATGAGTTTGATGTTTGGGCCAAGTGTAGATATCGAGGGACACTAGGCCATGTTATACTTGGAAAGAAGGTTAGAGTAGCTATTTTGGGAGAGGAATATACCTTGTTTTGTTTGCCACACTTCTACTTCCAAAAGTAGATCAAAATTATATCATGGAGTGCTCAAGGTGAAGTTGTGTGACGATGAATTGGATGCATTCGTCATCTAATCCTGTCAAGATTAAGTCAGATGATTATTGCAACTAAGGACTCTTTCTGGTATATGTATAAGTTAGCGTCAGCTATGTTGGTTTAAAATCTTTTAGCTTCAAAGCACTTGTGGATCATTTCATACTTGGCCCTTGGAGCTTGCTTAAGTCCATAGAGTGCTTTGTGAAGTTTGTATACTTGATCTTCTTTGCCTTTGAGATTGAAATCTTCAAGTTTTTTTATGTATACCTCTTCTTGAAGATCACCATCGAGGAAAGCACTTTTGACATCGAGTTGATAAACGGGCCATTTGAAGTGTGCACTTAAAGCAAGAATAACTCTTATAATGGTAAATCTTGCAGTAGGGGCAAAGTTTTATTAATAATCAATGCCGTGCTTTTGCTTGTAACCCTTAGCTACAAGTCTTGCTTTGTACTTGTCCATAGTACCATCTATTTTGTACTTAACTTTGTATAGCCACTTAACTCCAATAACTTGATGATTTGAAGGTTTTGGAACGAGTGTCCAAGTGTTGTTCTTTTCAATTAGCTTCTTCCCACTCAGGTTGCCTTTGAATGTCTTTAAAATTGGAAGGCTCTGGAACTTGCTGAATTTAGTGCATAAGTGCATAATTCACATAGTGGCTTTGTTCACATTGTTGCTTCTCGATGAACCTTTGAGATCTCCTAGATTGTTGAGAAGACTTGCTTTTGAGTTTTGCTTAGAAATAATTGTGTCCCCCTCTGAAGTGTAAATGGGTGGACTCAAACTTAAACTTGGATCTTTTGTTGAGTACTTTGAAGCTTCATCAAAGATGATATCTTTTGAAATGGTGATGGAATGATTCTCAAGATCATAGAGTCTAAATGCCTTAAACTCATTACTATAGCCAATGAATAGATGTTTCTTGACTTAGATTGCAACTTTTGCCGATGTTCCCTCGTATATATACGAATGTTTCACTTCCAAACACTCTAAAGTAGTTGACATTGGGCTTGCATCCATAGTAGGCTTTAAATGGAATCTTGTTGTATAGTGCAATTGTGAAGCCTCTATTGATGATGTGAACTAGTGAGGATTACTTTGGCCCAAAACTTGAATGGTAAGGTTTTGTTGTGAAGCATAGTGCGTTCCATCTCCATGATGCTTTGAATCTTTCTTTCATCTACTCTATTCAGGGATGGAGTATGAGGTTGACTGACTTGCCTCTTGATATCCTTTTGATTCAAGAAGTTGTCAAAGTCATGGTTGATGAATTCACCACCTCCATATGATCTAATGGTCTTTATCGAATTTGATGCTTGGTTCTAAACTTGATAGACCCATTCTTTGAACTTAAAAAATGTATTTGCCTTGGAATGGAGAAAATATACCCATATGTATCTTGTGTGATTATCTATTATGAGAAAGAAGTAGAGTGATCCACTAAGCAATGGGGTATTCATTAGGCCACAAAGATCCATATGGACTAGGGCTAGAGGGTTTCTTGCTTGGGTGGAAAGCTCTTTGGGAACAAGAGCCCTATGCTGCTTGCCTTGAGTGCAAGCTTGGGAAATGTCTTACACTTATCCAATCTTGGGTAATCCCTTAACCAAATGAGATTCTGAAATCTTGGTTAAGTAAGATGTGTGTCTGTATCTCTGGTGCCATAGGCTAGAAATTGACTCCTTTGAAAGATGGCATGAATGCTTGTGCAAGCCTTTATCTTCAATTCTTTGAGCTATGATATCCTTAGTGCTGGATCAATCACCTTCAGTGATGTGTTGTCAAATAAAACTTGTTTGTGATGATCGGTGATTGCCTTGATAGAGAGGAGGTTCATACACAAGTTGGGTACAAACACCACATTTGATAAAGCTTTGCATTCTCCTCTTTGATTTGTAATTTGTACTTTGACCTTGCCTTCTAGCAGAGGAGTTTTGTTATTTCTTAAATAAACTTTGTCGGTGTGATCTTCTAACTCTTGAAATGATTCGCAATCTTTGCACATGTGAGAGGTTGCACCACTATCAAAGATCCACTCTTGTGAGGAGCCATAAGTGATTAGGGTGTTGACTCTGTGAAGATAAATAGATCTTTACGTGAAGAGTGAGACCTGTGTTGAGAGGACTTAGTTTGGTTCTTGGAGGTAGAGGCTTTAGAGTTGTTTTTCTTTTTATAGCAAAACTTCTCGATATGCCCTGATTTACCACAATAGTTGCAGGTAAACTTCTTGGATAAGTCGTTAGAGCCTTGTTTATGAGCACGGCTAGAGTTTTGACTAGCATTCTTGGCCTTGTTGAATTGACCCTTAGCTTTCATGGCGGCTTCTTGCGATGTTGAAGACTTCGCTTGCGAGTCGTGTAGGAGCAAAAGTCACCGTACTTCCTCCCAAGTTAATACTTGCCGCAATTGTAAACCTTTGTGATAAAGGTTTCATATGACCTAGGAAGCTTATTTAGAAGCCGAATGGCCATATCCTCTCTGGACACTTGTCTGTTACACAACTCTACACAATGTGAGCTTGCATTGGTAATCTTCGAAAGTTTAATGACCTTGGTAATGCGATCTTGGGACCTAACGGTGAGGTTGTGGAACTCTACTTCTAAGGTGTAGATTCTAGAGGGAGTCTTGCCTCGTAGAGATCTTGAAGTATTTTCCAAGCCTCATGGGAAGTCTTGCAAGAAGTGATATGTCCTTTAGTTAATTCATTACATGCTAGCATATTTAACCTCTCATCCTTAGGCATGAAGATAGGCATAAATGAAGGCAAGTACAACTAAGTAGAAGATGTTGCATTCGAAAGGGTAGACATTGTTGCCGTTGAAGCAAATTGAACTTTAAAATTGAACCACTACGCTTGCAAAATGGAGTCAGCACCAAAAGTTGGGGTGGGGTTGACGGGGTCGAGAGTAGCTCTTTGCACTTGTTGACACCTTGGGAGAGGGGCTTAGAATAGCCTAAAATGCACTTAGAGACACGCTTTGGGGCTTAGACTAACTCCCAAACCACACACTCACTGGACTCTTTCTTAGATTTTTGATGTTACAAGAGGAGGGCACTTAATGCCAAATGGAGTCAAAGGTGAGGGTTAAAAACCCCTTGGAGAATGCAAAAATAGTTGTCTTGGATACAAAAGTTGGGACTTCATATGAGTAAAATAGAGACACTCTTTTAAGGGATAAATACCCTTGGAAAAATTCAATGCAATGCCTTAGCTGTGGATTGCAATTTTGGGTACTAAATGTTACAAGAATTGTGGAATTCATGGAGGGACCTTGACAAAGGATAAGAGGTGATAATAGAAATCTCAAGCAATGAGATGATATTCCACAAGAGTTTTCCTTGTAACTCCAAGAATGAATGGAAGACTTTGGAAATAAAGCATCAAGGATTCAAACATTTTCCCAAAAGGTTCGTAGGTTCCATTAGTGTGAATGGGTATTTTCACATTGTGTGTATTCGCTAATGAAAATATGGATCCTTGTGATCTATGTGATGGTTGTGAAAGCGAAATTGTAAATTTGGAATATACATGAATACCAATGCGCTCATTGACATAAGTGTTGATGTCAATGTTGATTAATAGAAGAAGAATTCGTGGTTGCCACGTGGATGAGAGAAAGATAAGGCCATAAAAATCTGGCAAACTGGATTCCTCTTGCTCACTAGATTCCTCTCGCTCATTGTTTTTGTGGCGAAGAGGGGAGAGAAATTGGCGCAGATAGGTATAGGTAGCACAACACAAACCCGACGTCGAACTCTCTCTCTCTCTCTCTCTTTGTGTCGGATTCTCTCTCTCTCTCTCTCGTCTCGATGTTGTGGAAACGAGGGATCTCCTTTATGCTTCTGCTCCACATGTCTAGCACTTCATTCATGCTTGCTTCGTTAGCCTACAATGTTAGGAAATCCTGTCCTTTTGCCCCCTCGAGTAGGGAACACGAGGCTCAAATCAAAGGTCGATGGGGCCATGTTGCTATTGGTCAACTAATTAGCATCATAAGGCACTGTTTGGAGTAGTAGTAGTCGAATGCATTGCTCTTTGTCGCTTTCTCTTGAAGTTAGGAAGTAGGAGAATTGTCTTTAGTAGTGTTCTTCTTCATTGAGTGTAGGAACAAGAGTGTCAGAGACTCAAAGTGAGTAAACCAAGAAATGGGTAAACATGGATTAGAAATGAGCTTGCCAAGAGCATGGACTAGGCTTTACAAGTTTCTAACCAAGTACAAAGTGAGGGAGATACCCTCCTTATATAGAGTTGGAGAGGCTCTTTGTTGGAAACAATGTCAGAATAGCATAAAACCCTAATTTCCAACAACCTTAATTTTTGGGACTTCGCCAAATTTTGGTCACAGATTGTCAAAAATTTTTATGAGCTCATCATTTAGTACTTCAGAAGAGCTTTCATTTGGTATACAACATTCAATCATCAAAGGTCTAGAAATGGTAGAAAACCCTAACCATAATTTCTATCCAAAATGGTTTTTTACATTGTATTGTTCCTCCGAGTCTTTATATTGGCTAATTAGGGAGATTGTTGGAGTGTTCTGTCAGAAAATCAAATTTTTAAGAACCCAAAATCAGATCGCTTTATTAATTTTAAGGCAAGATTTTCAAAGATTTTCGCCTTGCTTTATTGCTTTTTGCATAAGATTTTCGTGGATCAGTCTTTAGGCCTATATAAGAAGGCCTTAGGGGTCACTTCTTCGCATCACTTGAGCATCCAACTCAAAGGTCACTCAAGCTTGGAGGTGTACCAACTTCTGGAGGAGTGTGCCCTTATTTATGGTGCAACTTTGGAGGAGATTTTGGAGCCAACCATGCAGCCCTTGCTGAATTTTGTGAGTAACAAGTCAATATTTTGATCTTCTTCCTTTATTGCTACACAAGGAGGAATCGTTCTTGTTATTCAGTTTAGGGTTTGCTGTACAAACAATTCTCAATTGTTTCTATTCACTTCAAGCTCACATACACACACTCTTCATATCTCTTAGGCACTTTATGAACAAACTCTTGGATCTAGTTCTCAAAATTCTGCCTAGATTCAAATTTTGTATCTATGTTCAACACACATTTAGTTTTGTATCTACATTGAACACATACAATTTTATAATCAGCTACATACTTTGTAATTTGACATTCAATATTAGATAGTGTAGGTAAGCATTCAGCTTATTGTTACACTTTGACAATTTGTGTATTCTCTCTCTACTTCTCATTCATCTATTTTTGAGTCTTAAGGTGTATATGTTAAGGTCCATTTATTGGAACATCCTGGAAACCAGTGATTATTGTTATTGAGGCCCACCGCAATTCCAACATTTGGTATCAGAGCATAGTTGACATACACCCTTAACAAGATGAGTGATTATAAATTTGAGACATTTAGTTGCTTCATCTTCCAAAGATACGCTGTTCCAATTTTTGCTCAACAAGAGGTTAGTAACTAAAAAGGAGAAATTCTTTCATCATTCAGATCATTCAAAACCTTTGGTCAGGCTTGGTTAAAATTAAAGAATTTTTATCAAAGCAAAAATTCTAGTAGAAAAGCACGTCTAAGAAGTCAGTTAGCCAACACAAGGATGAAGGTTGCTAGTCAGTCCGGTCGCACATTTTGAAGTTTAGAAATTTACGTATTCAATTCTCAGTTCAATCTAGGTTTATGCACATTCAGCTCAAGATTCAATGAAAATCAGTTAAGAGATATATTTTTCGACATCCGAAGTTCTACAGATGGTAGATTTTTGTCCTTTATGCCATTATAACATTGAAGGGGGGATTGTTGGAAAGAATGTCGGAATAGCATAAAACCCTAATTTTCAGCAATCCTAATTTTTGGGACTTGGACAAATTTTGGTCATAGAAGTTCAAAAATTATTATGAGCTGATCAGTTAGTACTTCAGAAGAGCTTTCATTTGGTATACAATAGTAAGTCATCAAAGGTCCAAAAATGGTAGAAAACCCTAACCCTAATTTCTGTCCAAAATGGTTTTGTACATTATATTGTTCCTCTTAGTGTGACCATCAAGGAATGAAAATTCTCATACTCAGCTGATGGCTAATTAGAGAGATCATTGGAAGTTTTAGTCAAAAAAGCAAATCTTTAAGAATCCAAAAGCAAATCGCTTTATTCATTTTAAGGCAAACTTTTCAAAGATTTTTGCCTTACTTTGTTGTTTTTTGCATAAGATTTTCGTGGATCAATCTTTAGGCTTATATAAGATGGCCTTAGGGGTCACTTTTTGGCATCACTTGAGCATCAAACTCAAGGATCACTCAAGCTTCGAGGTGTACTAACTTCTAGAGAAGTGTGCCGTAATTTCTAGTGCAGCTTTGGAGGAGATTTTGGAGCCAACCATTCAGCTCTTGCTGAATTTTGTGAGTAGCAAGTCAATATTCTGTTATAAAATTGTATCTCATTGTATTTGGGTAGCTTGCCATTTGCTTTTACCATTGTATTTATTCTCCTTCAAGGATGTTGGAATTGGGGTGGGCTTCCATAACAATAATCATAGGTTTTTAAGATCTTCCAACAAATCATTGTTACCGGAAACGGCGTTTCCGGGGTCCGGAAACGGTTCGCCGTTTCCCCGGACCGTTTCCAAACAGAAACGCCGTTTCTGGCCTACTTTTTTTAGTCGTTTTTAGGTCGATTTTGACTGGCTTCTCAATTTTAGTTGCGATTTTGATTCTTACTCCATTTGTTTCATGGTCAGCATGATAACATTAAAGAGGCTAGTGATGAAAATTGAAACTAGACTGAGAAACAACTTAGAAGCATTATGTAATTAGTAATTAGTAATATGTGCATACCACATAATGTTTATCCATGCGATGTGCATGTGTATTTCATGTGTTGCTTTGTGTTTCATATGTATTGCTGCTTGCATCAAGCATGTATGCATACTATATAGACGATAAATGCATATTATATAGATGATAAATTATAATGGATTCATGTGCATGAGTGTGTTTCATATCATATGAATCATGATATATATCCACACACACACACATATATATATATATATATATATATATATATATATATATATATATATATATATATATATATATATATATATATATATATATATATATATATATATATATATATATATATATATATATATATATATATATAACCGTTTCCCGTTTCTTACCGTTTCCAACTTTTTGGAAACTCGGAAATTCCGTTTCCTGCCGAACCGAACCGAACGTTTCCAACCGTGCTGGTAACTATGCAACAAATGAATCTTAGCATATAAAACTGACTCTAGGCAGACTTGTAGGAACTAGATACAAGAGTTTGTTCATAAAGTGTCTAAGAGGTATGAAGAGCGTGTGTATGTGAGCTCGAAGTAAATAGAAACAATTGAGCAAACCCTCAATTGAATAACAAGAACGATTCCTCCTTGTGTAGCAATAAAAATGGAGTATCTCCCGGATACATAAATGGAAATGCACTCATGCGGATACAAATGAAATGACATAGAAGAAATCATGTCCTCAATGTACATGACATATTGTGGATCTTTGCTCCTTCATCTCTCCATAGTCTTGTCTATTCTCTCTCATGTCTCCGTTTCGTTTTCGTTTTCGTTTCGTTTTTGTCTCTATATTGATTGTGTGCCTTAAAAACCAACCAACTTGTCCTTTATAAAATGCTATCTTCCCCTTTCCTCTTTGGTGGGTGCAAACTAAGAGAGGGTAAGGTCATTGTTTATAATAATGACAGTCTTTTTTAGATTTTGTCTTTATCATAAGTTCTTTTTATCCTAGGGATTGGTCTCTCCTTTGATGCTTCCCTAGGTACTTCCATTTTTCTTTCCGATTCTCCATTGTATTGCGTGTGTTGTTTTTTGATGCCCATCAAGGCCATGGTTTGTTTGACCTTTTCCTCCACTTTGTTCAATCCTAGAGCCTAATAATTGTTACATGTACATCTCTTGTATTCTTTCATTGTTCCTCCCCTAAGTTCATGCTGATGATGAGAGCTTTGGGGGTGGCTATTTTTTTGCTTTTGGCCTTCTGAGCAACTTGTGTCCATTTCCTTGCATCATTCAGATTCTTTTTGGTTTTGGGGTGTAAGAATTGTGTGTGTCACTCACAGAGGGAGAGAGGGGCGGAGGGATGAGGGGGAGGAAGGAGAGAGAGAGAGAGAGAGAGAGAGAGAGAGAGAGAGAGAGAGAGAGAGAGAGAGAGAGAGAGAGAGAGAGAGAGAGAGAGAGAGAGAGAGAGAGAGAGAGAGAGAGAGAGAGAGAGAGAGAGAGAGAGAGAGAGAGAGAGAGAGAGAGAGAGAGAGAGAGAGAGAGAGAGAGAGGGAGGGAGGGAGGGAGGGAGGGAGGGAGAGCGTGCCCTGTTGAAAAGAGCTTTTGAGGCTGAACAGTTCCTAGTAAATTCCCATTAGCACACAGCCTATGCTGACATTACCTCACAATGTAGCTGTCCTGACTAAACTTTTTAGGCTCTTGCTTTGGATGTAGTTCTGTCCTATGCTACTGAATGTCTTCCTTATTCCAGCCTGCTGAACTGGGCTTGATCTATGTAGGTACTTGAAAAGTTATATTGTTGACTATCTTAAGGATCACAATCGCTGGAAAGAGGTTGCACACTTAATCATTCATTATGAGGACATTGCAGATGTTGGAGGACGAGAGCTGCTTTGTTTAAACCAGCTGCTGAATCTTTTGCACTTCAATTCAATGGATGTGGCTTCTATCTCTGAAAGAATAAAGAACATCCCTGTTCCTCAATATGGTCAGTGCATTGACATTTTCCACTTTCTGCGAAACATCAGCAGAAAAGCATCTCTATTCTCCTTATCCTGATTCCGACTCCACCAAAGAAAGAAGAACCTACCATTCTTTCACCCATACAGGGCTCTTCACACCCCCCCCTCTCTCTCTCTGCGTCTCTGTCTCTGTCTCTGTCTCTGTCTCTGTCTCTGTCTCTGTCTCTGTCTCTGTCTCTGTCTCTGTCTCTGTCTCTGTCTCTGTCTCTGTCTCTGTCTCTGTCTCTGTCTCTGTCTCTGTCTCTGTCTCTGTCTCTGTCTCTGTCTCTGTCTCTGTCTCTGTCTCTGTCTCTGTCTCTGTCTCTGTCTCTGTCTCTGTCTCTGTCTCTGTCTCTCTCTCTCTCTCTCGCCGCTCCTCTCCGGCCACCCACCACAAAGATGTATGCTACACACACACACACACACACACACACACACACACACACACACACACACACACACACACACACATGCTGCATGTATGGGTGCATTGGCCAGTTTATGAAGGGTGTGAATGTTATGCATCCTTTGTGCTCTATTGCGGGAAACTGCAACTTCAACGTATAATCATGAAACTGCTATCATCAGGTCCTGATCCAGTCACCAAACTATGGCCACGACATACAAAGGAGAGTGATAAGAATTTTGCAAGACGGCCTAGTCTTTCAGAGGAAGAGTGCAGAGATTTACGGGAGCATGCAATTCAGTTTATGTAGCATGAGTTTTTGGAGGCTATGAAATGGAACCCTATCTGTCTAGCTGTGATTTGTTAGGATGCTCAATTCGTTCAAAGCAAGGTATTTATGGTTGAAGTTTTGACATGCATTTAAATCCACCAAATGCTGTAGTCACTGTTGGGAATGATGTGTATATTATATGTTTTGAATGCATTACATGTATAAAGGTGAACAAAAACACTGTTGTACTACTTCAGCAGGAAAACTTATTAATATATTGAATTTCCAGGTGTATTTTATTCATCATATCTGTTTATATTTTGTCGCACCACTCCACTGGCTCTTCTGCATCTTTTCACTGAGTAAGTGAATATTTTTTGTGAAGGGGAAGCTGCACTTTCGACTTTTTACTCTGTACATACAATGATGTACGATCATATGCTTGCTGTTTGAAATGTGTGGCTACTACTCTGTCTCCGGAGCTGTTTCCTTTTAAAGTTTTGTGAAAATTACACAATGATTTCAACAAAAGGATATCTAGAGTTGATAGCGGTGCTTTTCTCTAACCATTTTATTTAGCATGGACTAAGCAAAATCTTTACAGGTAATTTTCTTCGTGTCTGAAATCCCTAGTTTTCATTTACTGGTGTGAATATTAACTTCAGATCAAATCTGAACCGGATTCAAGAAGTCATCATTACATTTGCTTATTCATGAAAATAGTGATTCTGGAACATGAAAAAGTTTGTAGTATGGAAGCCAAGAAACCTCATTTTGCAGAACTATATTGTTGATACTAACTTTTAGTATATACACAATGGTAAAAAAAGAAGTTAAAACAATCGTCAAATAATTTTAATGATATCCATTGCAACACCGTCGTTGATAAATCAAACAGAATCTGCCCAGAATATTTGATTGCATTTAGTCAGTCTTTTCATGAATTATACTTTTGTGGAGCTTGCAGTGTCTTGTAAAAGGGCATTTCTTCGTCATTAAGACTTCAGTGTCCTCTGATCATCCTTAACCTGGTCTTTTTTCAGCATTATTGATTATGTCTTGAATAATATTCCTTTTTTTGCATCCAAAATCATAAAAGTAATGACAAAGTGAAGGATTGGATTGTTTTTTTGTAATACTGTGCATATGTTTCACACATACAGTAATACATACAACATCATAAACCAAGATATAAAACTCTAAATAGTATCTAACTAAAACACACAAGCATAAAGAATGCACACATCTTGAGGCTTCCCTGAGTATGTACAATAAGAAAAATGGTACTAAAAACCATTTCAGAGATTTAAATCAAGCACGATTTTGTGGTTCTCTTACACTGTTCATGTGTTTGCAAGACGTTATAAGGCATTTTCATCATCCGGCCTTTTGTACACAATGTTTTTTGTTTAGAGTACTTAATAATGTAGAAACCATATGTGAACATGCAGACAAACTATTCCAAGCAAGATTTCAAGATGTCATTATGTATCACCATGAGAGGCTCTTCATACCAAAGTAATCACTGATCCTTATGGCCTGATTTCTAGCTTTGTGGAAAATCTTAAATAATAAAAAACTCTTGCAAACGATTGTTGGATGATCCATTTTTTATGGTAGTAAACTGGTGGTGGAAAAAACTCTTGCATTATGACTAAGTAAATGAATTCACATGGGACTGATGAGTGCTTCAACTTCACTTAATGTTGTTGTCTAGTCTTATGAAGCCCTCAAGCTCACTAAGCTACTTCGGTACTATGGTTGGATTAACACACTTGAGTTGTCAATTCGGAGCTTGCTTCAAGTAGCAAACAAAGTGGCTAGCATTTGGACCATAAATTTTGAAATCAGGATGCCAATGAGTCCCATGGCTGCTATGCCCACCTTCATGTGTACCTTTCAATTAATTCAAGCACAATTCGAGGAGATTAGTTACCAAACTTTCTTTTAAAAAAAAGTGTATAGCTGTTTGTCCATTAGTGCTAGCTCAATCACGTGAATAGTTAGCCTCCCTTACGGGGGGGATTGAGTTCCAGTCCTGTTTGTTGGCTGTATTGGAAGGACACTCCTCATGTTAGACTAGCTCCCTTTTGGGGAATCGTTGGCTTTCAGGCACTCTCGTTGGACTATGTTGGCAATGGCAAGGGTCATGCTTGCTATGACAAGGTTGACTTCAGTTCAAACCAGTTTCCTCTTTTGGCCTTAGCGCTGTTCCTTCCTGGTTCCTACCCTTAGTGGGATTTGAGGCTTTGTTTCATGTTTCATGGATAGGTGTGATGGAAGATTTGAGTTTATTAAGCATTTCATCCATGTATTCCAAGCCAAATGCAATGTTTGAGTTCAACTTCAAAAGCAAATTATTTCCCTTTGTTATGTTATCATGTTGGTGTTTCTACATGCCCCCACAAAAATTCATCATTAGAATTGCTATTTACATGATAAATCAAACATCATTTAGTTTTGCAATCTTTGACATATATTTGATTCTTTGAACAATAAAAAAATGTGAAAGGAACTTCAAAAGATTCCATTATGTCAATCAACCACTTTTATATTTTTTTGGCATTGGATTTAGGGTGCTCTAATAAATGTGATGGCTTTCACTAAGTGAAATAGAAGGTTTTTTTTTAAAATATGGATTTTATGGTAATCCATGCATATTGATGAGAGAAGTTGCTATACACCATGACATATATGTCATCTTATTGATTGAGAAATCAATCAATCAACCGAAGGGACAGATTTCATTATATCCTTCAACCACTTTAATATTTTTTTAGCATTGGATTTATGGTGCTCTAATAAATGTGATGGTTTTTACTAAGTGAAACAGAAGGTTTTTGAAAAAAATATGGATTTTATGGTGATCCACGCATATTGATGAGAGAAGTTGCTTTACACCATGACATATATGTCATCTTATTGATTGAGACTAATATTTGGTCTTTGGAAAACCTAACAAAGTCATGTGACATGGATTCTATGAAGGAAGGAATATACCTAAAATTTCATCAATGTAATGAACACTCATTGACTGTTTACAAATTGAGCAAGGTGAGAGAATAGCACTAGTAAATTTTTGGCATCCATGTAGAGGACATGCAAGTTTTCATATATAGATTTTTCTCCAATTCTTCATTTGGATGTGAAAAACTTTGTTCCTTGGAAAGTTGTATATACACAAGACATTATGAATCTCATCGATGTGTTCAAAATCCATGTATTCTTGTGCATGGCTTGCAACCTTGTCTTTTCATAATATTTTCTATTATGTAAGCCTTGTGGTAAGGTTGAGACTATTTCAACATGCTAGAGTTGTTCTTGATTTTGTTTATAGAAGTCGAAATTGATATTCTTTAGCAATTTTAGATTGAACATTTCATGGTATCAAATATGATTCTTATAATGTCTTTCTTGAAAGAGATTTGATACTTTTATCCCTTGTAATCACATGCAAATTTTTTTCTCCAGACTTCTCTTTTCCATCTAAAATGAATGTAATTAATATTAGTGTTTACTAGTATTTCTAATACTTCTTACTTTTCAAGATCCCATGTTAGAAAAGCTTAATTTTGGTTTAACTCGTTTCAGCCTCTTAATGCACTATCATTGTGATTATGAAGGAAACTTCATCCCTTTGTACCAAATATATATACAATTTTTGGTTTTCTAGTACAAACATTTCAAAGTCTACTATAGTTCTAGAGAGGCTCAATTTGGCACTTATATTCAACTTTTAATAGAAATATTCAATTTTCTACATTAGGGTATTTGATTGGCATCATCAAAAGCAATGATGTATTTTGTATGTTGGCTATTGAGGATAAGTTGGATGGTTCCAACTACCCATTGTGGGAATATATGATTCATCATGTAAAAAGGCTTGTGGAATATTCTCCAGGGTGTTGAAAATGTCCTCCTACACTTGTAATTACATGATAGTAGGTGATGCAAGTGGAGTTGAAGATGATGATCTTCAATTCCTAGTCCTACTGCAATTCCTATTGCATCTACTATTGGGAAGCTTCATTTGGATGGTAGAGATGCACAAGCACATGTAGTGATATCTTTGTTTGCCAAACATGTCATTATCCCTAACATTTGCTCATGCAAAAT
>CM035416.1:187645525-187650525 GCA_020310875.1 Ceratopteris richardii | reverse complement strand
AAATAGTGATTCTGGAACATGAAAAAGTTTGTAGTATGGAAGCCAAGAAACCTCATTTTGCAGAACTATATTGTTGATACTAACTTTTAGTATATACACAATGGTAAAAAAAGAAGTTAAAACAATCGTCAAATAATTTTAATGATATCCATTGCAACACCGTCGTTGATAAATCAAACAGAATCTGCCCAGAATATTTGATTGCATTTAGTCAGTCTTTTCATGAATTATACTTTTGTGGAGCTTGCAGTGTCTTGTAAAAGGGCATTTCTTCGTCATTAAGACTTCAGTGTCCTCTGATCATCCTTAACCTGGTCTTTTTTCAGCATTATTGATTATGTCTTGAATAATATTCCTTTTTTTGCATCCAAAATCATAAAAGTAATGACAAAGTGAAGGATTGGATTGTTTTTTTGTAATACTGTGCATATGTTTCACACATACAGTAATACATACAACATCATAAACCAAGATATAAAACTCTAAATAGTATCTAACTAAAACACACAAGCATAAAGAATGCACACATCTTGAGGCTTCCCTGAGTATGTACAATAAGAAAAATGGTACTAAAAACCATTTCAGAGATTTAAATCAAGCACGATTTTGTGGTTCTCTTACACTGTTCATGTGTTTGCAAGACGTTATAAGGCATTTTCATCATCCGGCCTTTTGTACACAATGTTTTTTGTTTAGAGTACTTAATAATGTAGAAACCATATGTGAACATGCAGACAAACTATTCCAAGCAAGATTTCAAGATGTCATTATGTATCACCATGAGAGGCTCTTCATACCAAAGTAATCACTGATCCTTATGGCCTGATTTCTAGCTTTGTGGAAAATCTTAAATAATAAAAAACTCTTGCAAACGATTGTTGGATGATCCATTTTTTATGGTAGTAAACTGGTGGTGGAAAAAACTCTTGCATTATGACTAAGTAAATGAATTCACATGGGACTGATGAGTGCTTCAACTTCACTTAATGTTGTTGTCTAGTCTTATGAAGCCCTCAAGCTCACTAAGCTACTTCGGTACTATGGTTAGATTAACACACTTGAGTTGTCAATTCGGAGCTTGCTTCAAGTAGCAAACAAAGTGGCTAGCATTTGGACCATAAATTTTGAAATCAGGATGCCAATGAGTCCCATGGCTGCTATGCCCACCTTCATGTGTACCTTTCAATTAATTCAAGCACAATTCGAGGAGATTAGTTACCAAACTTTCTTTTAAAAAAAAGTGTATAGCTGTTTGTCCATTAGTGCTAGCTCAATCACGTGAATAGTTAGCCTCCCTTACGGGGGGGATTGAGTTCCAGTCCTGTTTGTTGGCTGTATTGGAAGGACACTCCTCATGTTAGACTAGCTCCCTTTTGGGGAATCGTTGGCTTTCAGGCACTCTCGTTGGACTATGTTGGCAATGGCAAGGGTCATGCTTGCTATGACAAGGTTGACTTCAGTTCAAACCAGTTTCCTCTTTTGGCCTTAGCGCTGTTCCTTCCTGGTTCCTACCCTTAGTGGGATTTGAGGCTTTGTTTCATGTTTCATGGATAGGTGTGATGGAAGATTTGAGTTTATTAAGCATTTCATCCATGTATTCCAAGCCAAATGCAATGTTTGAGTTCAACTTCAAAAGCAAATTATTTCCCTTTGTTATGTTATCATGTTGGTGTTTCTACATGCCCCCACAAAAATTCATCATTAGAATTGCTATTTACATGATAA
Organism: Ceratopteris richardii; assembly: GCA_020310875.1. Taxonomy (NCBI): domain Eukaryota; kingdom Viridiplantae; phylum Streptophyta; class Polypodiopsida; order Polypodiales; family Pteridaceae; genus Ceratopteris; species Ceratopteris richardii. The sequence goes on along the minus strand of CM035416.1, from coordinate 187,648,800 downwards.
ATCAAACATCATTTAGTTTTGCAATCTTTGACATATATTTGATTCTTTGAACAATAAAAAAATGTGAAAGGAACTTCAAAAGATTCCATTATGTCAATCAACCACTTTTATATTTTTTTGGCATTGGATTTAGGGTGCTCTAATAAATGTGATGGCTTTCACTAAGTGAAATAGAAGGTTTTTTTTTAAAATATGGATTTTATGGTAATCCATGCATATTGATGAGAGAAGTTGCTATACACCATGACATATATGTCATCTTATTGATTGAGAAATCAATCAATCAACCGAAGGGACAGATTTCATTATATCCTTCAACCACTTTAATATTTTTTTAGCATTGGATTTATGGTGCTCTAATAAATGTGATGGTTTTTACTAAGTGAAACAGAAGGTTTTTGAAAAAAAATATGGATTTTATGGTGATCCACGCATATTGATGAGAGAAGTTGCTTTACACCATGACATATATGTCATCTTATTGATTGAGACTAATATTTGGTCTTTGGAAAACCTAACAAAGTCATGTGACATGGATTCTATGAAGGAAGGAATATACCTAAAATTTCATCAATGTAATGAACACTCATTGACTGTTTACAAATTGAGCAAGGTGAGAGAATAGCACTAGTAAATTTTTGGCATCCATGTAGAGGACATGCAAGTTTTCATATATAGATTTTTCTCCAATTCTTCATTTGGATGTGAAAAACTTTGTTCCTTGGAAAGTTGTATATACACAAGACATTATGAATCTCATCGATGTGTTCAAAATCCATGTATTCTTGTGCATGGCTTGCAACCTTGTCTTTTCATAATATTTTCTATTATGTAAGCCTTGTGGTAAGGTTGAGACTATTTCAACATGCTAGAGTTGTTCTTGATTTTGTTTATAGAAGTCGAAATTGATATTCTTTAGCAATTTTAGATTGAACATTTCATGGTATCAAATATGATTCTTATAATGTCTTTCTTGAAAGAGATTTGATACTTTTATCCCTTGTAATCACATGCAAATTTTTTTCTCCAGACTTCTCTTTTCCATCTAAAATGAATGTAATTAATATTAGTGTTTACTAGTATTTCTAATACTTCTTACTTTTCAAGATCCCATGTTAGAAAAGCTTAATTTTGGTTTAACTCGTTTCAGCCTCTTAATGCACTATCATTGTGATTATGAAGGAAACTTCATCCCTTTGTACCAAATATATATACAATTTTTGGTTTTCTAGTACAAACATTTCAAAGTCTACTATAGTTCTAGAGAGGCTCAATTTGGCACTTATATTCAACTTTTAATAGAAATATTCAATTTTCTACATTAGGGTATTTGATTGGCATCATCAAAAGCAATGATGTATTTTGTATGTTGGCTATTGAGGATAAGTTGGATGGTTCCAACTACCCATTGTGGGAATATATGATTCATCATGTAAAAAGGCTTGTGGAATATTCTCCAGGGTGTTGAAAATGTCCTCCTACACTTGTAATTACATGATAGTAGGTGATGCAAGTGGAGTTGAAGATGATGATCTTCAATTCCTAGTCCTACTGCAATTCCTATTGCATCTACTATTGGGAAGCTTCATTTGGATGGTAGAGATGCACAAGCACATGTAGTGATATCTTTGTTTGCCAAACATGTCATTATCCCTAACATTTGCTCATGCAAAATATCCAAAGATGCTCAGGATACCCTTATCACACTATACCAAGTAAGAAATGAGTGTTGTATTGCTTACCTTTGTGAAGAGTTGGATTATGAACATATGAACGAATGAGATTCAATGGATACTTTTTTTTGAACAAAATGAAAAAAATTGAAAGATGAGTTTATTTCTATGAAATAGTTCACTTGTGCAAACTATTCTTAATGGTCTTCTAGACTCTTATTAAATTTTTGCTTCCACTCTTTGTTTGACACTGAAAGGAAATCCAAACACCTTAAGTTCGAGGAATTATTCTCTATTTTTTTGCAAGAAGATCAATCTAGATAAAACATGTCAATTATGCATGGTGAAAATCAAGCTTTCTTAGCTACTCAAAAGGGCAAAGGTAAATCAAGCTTGTCCACTAGTAAAGAGAAATCTGCTAATGCTACACAATCAGAGAAGGAAGATAAAGATGACAGGAAAATAGAAAAGTAGAAATAGTTCTGCAAGTACCATAAGGCAAGTGATCATGTCATTAAGACTTGTTTCTAAACTAGATGCGAAAGAGGATAATAAGAAAGAGGATTGAATGGTTGTTGCTAGAGGCCTCTACTCCAAAACTGACTATGCTAATCTTGTTCAAAATGAAAAATGGGCACTTACCACTCATTGAAGTTATGATCCATCTTTCTCATGAATAATGTGTGTCTGTAGTGAACTCAAATGATGGTGGTGCAACCAAACATATTACCTCATTGCACAGTCTCTTCACTTCATCTGAGCTTTCTCCTATAGGGAATACTCTGTCACATGTAGTAAGAAATCTTCTTATCCTATCATAGGAGTTGGAAAGATCATTCTTACTACTATTGATGGTAGTACTTTAAGAGTTTTAGATGCCTTATATGTACCATGGATCAAGAGGAATGCAATATTAGTTTCAACACTAGCCTAAATTGGCCTGATTGTTCAATTTGTTGAAGAAAAATGTATAGTTCATGATCTCTTGAATGGTGATAATATAATAGCTTTTGGAATTTTATGTTGCAGGATGTATAAGCTCATAAATTCTGAAAAATTTGAGAATGGTTTAGCATGTGTATTTCATGATTCTTAGACTATATGATATGCCACACTTAGGCATGCACGCTTTGGTTATCTGAATTAAGCTAGTTTCCTTTGCCTACAAAAATCTCAAATCGTATCCTCTTTTCTCGAATTTGAGGCACCTTCCAAGCATGATTGTGAGGGCTATATTTTCTAAAAAATGTAGTGTTATTGCTTTTCACAACATGGTTCAGTTAGAGCTCCATAAAAATTACATCTTGTTCATAGTGATTTCAGTGGTCCTATGCAAACACCTTCATTTGAGAACTACCTATACTTTGTGACATCCATCGATGATTTTCCAAAGAAGCATGGTTCTACCCATTAAAAGAAAAGCCTGACGTGTTTATGTGCTTAAAAACCGTTCCTCGTTATTTCTGAAAATTTATCACCATGTAAAATGTGCACCCTCCATTTTGCTTGGGGGGAGTTTATATGTGTTTTGAGTCTAATGCATTCTTGGCTGAGTATAGGATAAAAAAAATCAATTTATAGTGCCACAATTCTACCTACCTA
>CM035416.1:187564251-187604251 GCA_020310875.1 Ceratopteris richardii | reverse complement strand
CAAAAAAACAAGTGAACTAGAATGTGGTAAATTTTGGTTTTTAGTCTCTAATTGAGGCTAGAGGCTTAAGAAAAAATGAAAAATGTTTTTGTTTTTTTGGGGAATTAATTTATCTACCCTACCTCCAAGCTCTCTTTCGTACTTCCTAAACCTAATTACTCCACTTCTACCCTAATCCTTATACTAGGTGTACGAAGCAACAAGTGCAAGAGAATGGTGACTTTCCAAGCTACTAAACTTTGGTTCCTCATGCTCACTACCTTCAAACAATGCTCTAGTCATCATGTAGGCACCTTGATAGAAGCCCAAATCCTTAGAAATGATGCCAAAAATATGTATACCGAAGCTCACAATGTCTTAAGGACTTGCAATGAATGAGATGTTGAAAGTTTTTCAAGCTCAAGAGTGTGGGAACATGCCCCAAATTGAACCTTCCACATCATCCACAATCAAAGGAGGCTGATTTCCACGAGTTGGAGGCATCAAATCATGCCCATAATGGAAAGAATTTGATTAGAGAAGATTTAGCTCACCTCTTGATGTGATTGGACCTCACTTTTGACATGTATATGCTTTTGATTGGTTAAAGAGGTTAGTATGAGGTCTCTAAAACCTCTAATGAGTTGTATTATGACTTAGAGTAGTGGAAATACGTGTCCAAGCTGCCCCCTTGCTTAAGCACACCCCCTACTAGCTGTTCTCTGCATATTTTGCAGAAATTTCACTTTTACACACTCTATCTATCTAGATGTTTTTGGCAGACCCCCCAGTCTTGTAATTGTTGTTTCTCCTTCATCCGGAATCCATTTGCAATGATTTTTGTCTTCTTGGAAAGATTATAAGTTCTACTTTGTCTGCTACAAGTCTCAGGTTCAGTGCCTGCACATGTGCAGAGAAATGTGCAGAACAGTGTCTGTCCAGTTAGCTCATACTCTTTGAAGAGATCAAGTTATCTGTTTTGTTGCAGCTGGTTGAGGCATCATACAGTATCCAAATGGAGTGATTTTACTCTCATTTGAAAGCTCTTAAAGTCTAGTTTATGCCTGCAAAATTTCATTTTCAGTCTTTGCATATACTCAGAGAAACTCAGAAAATACAGAACCTATGTCTGAAAAATTTCAGGATCCTAGGAGGGTTCATTTGCTTTTGTTGTGCACATAGGAGTGTTTATCCTCCAACAGTGGTATCAGAGCTATAAGTGGAGTATCAAAGAGAGAAGAAGGAGCTATTGAAGTGAAGTAAAGACTTCATCAAAGTTTGAAGGAAGGAAGCAAAGAACGGGCACGTCAACAACAAGGGGAAGCAAATACATCATCAAATCAAAGAGGAAGCTTCATCAAGAGGAGTAGCTCTATTTTTTGAGGTAAAAGCCATCCTTTTCAACTTCATTGCATCAAGGGGGAGGTTCAAAAGAGTTAGGAGGCACCATGGCTGATCTCAATGCTCAGATTGAGAAGCTCGAAAAAGGAAACTACCAACCGTGGCGATTTAGAATAAGCAATTTTTTGATGGGGAAAGGTTTGTGGGGACTTGTGAGTGGTGGAGAGCCAAAACCCTACATAGATGAGGTAAATCCAACCAATGATCAGAGAAGAGCAGTAAGAGAGTGGGATGAAAGGGACAAAACGGTCATTTTCATTTTATCTCAGCATATTAGCAACTCTATGGTAGGGCATATTCAAGATTTGGATACATCAAAGAAGGTGTGGGAGTGCTTGGAGAGATTGTATTCAACCTCCACAAAAGCTAGAAAAATTCAGCTCAAGAATGAGCTAAATAATCTTAGGAAAAGCCCCTCTCAAGGTGCTAATGATTACATATTAAAGGTTAAAGAGCTTGCAGATGCACTAGGGTCAATCAGTAATGCCCTAGATGATGACGATCTTGTCGCCCACACCCTAAATGGACTTAGGGATGATGAAAAATGGAGGGCTTTCACAACTTCAGTGTATGTAAGGGACTCTCTTCCTGATTTTGATCAACTAATCACTCTCATGGTGACAGAGGAGATGAACCTTGGTGGTCATAACGCCAAGGATAGCCAAGGGCAATTGTTGTATGCAGGTAGACGAAGAGGAAGACACAACTGAGGTGCTTCAAGAGGAAGAGGAAGATATCAAAGCAACCAAGGAGGTCAAGGACAACAAGAAAATGCAGGTCAAAGAGGTGGAAGAGCCACAAATAGAGGAAGAGGTGCAAGATTTGGTGGAAGAGGACAAGCCACTTCAAATGGATGCTTTGTATGCGGTAAGCCTGGTCATTTTGCAAATGAATGCTATCATAGAGCTCAAAGACAAGGGAATCAAAGCAACAACAACAAAAATTATAGAGGGCAAGGTAATTATGCAAACACATCATCCAGCCAAGGGAATGATTATTTACTTGCCATGAGGTATGGTGAAGATACAACTCAAGCTAGTGAAGATGTATGGTATGTAGACAGTGGATGTAGCAATCATATGTCATGTCGAAAGGAGTTTTTTAGTAATTTGCAGGTCCCAAAGCATCAAGGGCATGTGGAAACAGGTGATAACTCAGAGCATATCATTCAACATGTGGGAGATATCAGTTTGGAAGGAAATCAAAGAGCAAAGTGCTTATCAGAGGTATTACATGTCCCTACTATTACCAAAAACTTGATTTCGGTAGCCAAATGGTAGAAAAAGGCTATCAAGTTAGGTTCAATGAAAGAGGATGTTTTGTTGAGGATCCAAGGGCAGGTTTCAAGCTCATAGCAAAAGGAAAAAAGCAAGGGAGAATGTTCACAATGGACATAAATCAGCCACACCATTCAATGTATGTCACATATGGAGATAAGAGGATAGCAGATTTGGATCTATGGCATAAACGAATAGGTCACATCAACCTACAAAAGCTCAAGGACATGCAAAGGAGGAGCTTGGTAAGAGGCCTACCAAATTTTACATCTAAAATGTTGCATGAAATTTGTGTAGCTTGCCAACAAGGAAAACAATCAAGGCTGCCCTTCAAGAAGAGTACCTATGTAAGTGCAAATGTTTTAGACCTCATTCACACGGATGTTTGGGGTCCAACAAGAGAAGCATCCCTTGCAGGAAATAGGTATTTTGTAACCTTCATTGATGACTTTTCAAGGAAAGTGTGGTTGTATTGCATTAGAAACAAATCAGATGTGTTCCACTACTTCAAGAAATTCAAAGCACAGGTGGAGAAGGAATCTGGCAAGTTTATCAAAACTTTGAGATCCGATGGAGGGGGAGAGTACTTCTCCCATGAATTTTCTAAATTTTTGCAGGTCAATGGCATCAAAAGACAATTTACATGCAGGTATACCCCCCAACAAAATGGGGTAGCAGAGAGAAAGAACAGACACGTAGCAGAGGTAGCAAGGTGTATGCTCAATGAAATGAATATGCCGCATTGTTATTGGGGAGAGGCTACATATACAGCCACATACATCATGAATAGATGTCCTACATCAGGTATACATCATCTAACCCCTGAGGAAGCATGGAGTGGAAGAAAACCTTGCATTTCACATCTTAGAATCTTTGGTTGTATATGCTATGTACATGTACCTCAAGAGTTGAGGTCAAAGTTAGATGCCAAATCTGAAAGGTGTATTTTTTTGGGATATTCTATGGAACAAAAGGGGTATAAATGCTATAATCCCATCACCAAGGAGCTGAAGGTAAGTAGGGATGTTGTCTTTGATGAGTTGAAGCCTTGGTATGCATGCACAAGTCCATTGCAGGTTGAAGACATAGGTGAGACAGATTTGAAGAATGATGATAGAGTTCAAGAAAGCATGGATTTGAGTGGTCCAAGCAACTCATGCAACAGAAGGACACCCTCACCATGGAGTGGAAGGCTTAGGGAAAGAGAGACCAGCTCTGAAGAAAGCAAAGTCAAAGGCAAAGAGAAGATTTCAGTTGAAGAAGGAAGCTATGTGGATGAGAGCATGTTGGAAGATGAAGAGATAGAAGAAGTTCAAACTCCAGGAGTGGCTAAACAAAGAAAGAAGATGGCGACCACACCAAAAGGAAGTGAAAGAAGGTCTTCAAGAGTAAGATATCCAGTACAAAGGTTAACATATGATAATTTCATTGCAAAGCATTATGCATACATGACTCAAGTAATCAAGGACAAAGAACCAACTAGTTATGAAGAAGCTAAGGATTGCAAGGAATGGCAAGAGGCAATGAAGGAAGAGCTCAAAGCACTTGATGAGAACCATACTTGGAGCTTGGTACCAGCTCAAGAAGGCATGAAGGTGATAGGTAATAAGTGGGTTTACAAAATTAAAAGAAATTCAGATGGTTCCATTGCTAGGTACAAAGCAAGGTTGGTGGCGAAAGGCTTCTCCCAAAGCTAAGGGATAGATTATGATGAAACTTTCAACCCCGTAGCCAAGATGCCAACAATTAGGACTTTGATTGCAGTGGCCACATCAAGGAAATGGAGCTTATATCAGTTGGATGTGAAGAATGCCTTCCTCAATGGAGAGCTTGAAGAAGTAGTCTACATGAGCCAACCTCAAGGATTTGCTAGTATGAGGTACCCAAATCATGTTTGCAAGCTAAGGAAAGCACTATATGGACTAAAGCAAGCCCCAAGGGCCTGGAATCAGAGGTTAGTGGATTATTTATCAAGTTGTGGATACAAAGAAAGTGTTGCAGATCCATCACTTTACATGAAGAAGCAAGGAGACAAGACGGTATATATATGCATCTATGTGGACGATTTGATCATCACAGGAAGTGATATTGCAGGTATTAAAGATATCAAATCAAAGCTAGGAAAGGAGTTCAAGATATCTGATCTTGGAGCACTAAAATACTTCTTGGGAATAGAGGTAATCTATGCACACAATGGCATCTTCTTGATTCAAAGAAAATACTTGTTGGATGTGCTATACAGGTTTGGTATGAGTGGTTGTAAGCCACTTTCTCAGCCCATGGAGCCCAATACAAAGTTGGTTGCAGGTCAAGGAGAGGCTATACAAGATATTACACTATATAGAAGCATAATTGGTTCATTAATTTATGCTACATTCACTAGACCTGATCTTGCATATGTAGTAGGTGTTCTCTCTCAATTTTTGCATACACCTACTCATGATCATCTTATGGCGGCAAGAAAGGTGCTTCGTTACATCAAGCACACCATCAACCAAGGTCTATTTTACTCATATGGTGCTGATCTAAGTGTCAAAGGATATAGTGATGCTGATTGGGCAGGTAGCAAGGATGATCGAAGGAGTACATCGGGTTATGTTTTCATGATAGGTACAAAAGTGATCTCTTGGAGCTCTAAGAAGCAACCCACTGTTGCTCTTTCATCCACAGAGGCTGAGTACAGAGGTTTAGCATTGGCTACATGTGAGCTATTATGGCTTAAGAAGCTACTTAAGGACTTGGAAGTGGAAGTGCAGGAGTTTCCTCTTTATGGAGACAACATTTCAAGCATCTATCTAGCTAACAATCCCATGTTTCATGCAAGGAGCAAGCACATAGAGGTTCATTACCACTTCGTTAGAGAAAAGGTGATGGCAAAAGAGCTAGATATAAGGTATGTGAACACTAAAATGCAGGTTGCAGACATGATGACAAAGTTTCTTGAAGGTACAAAGCTTGGAGGATTCAAGGAAGCTATCAACATAAGAGACATAGGCTGAAGCAACAAAGGAAAAGACTTGAGCTTGAGGGGGAGTGTTGAAAGTTTTTCAAGCTCAAGAGTGTGGGAACATGCCCCAAATTGAACCTTCCACATCATCCACAATCAAAGGAGGCTGATTTCCACGAGTTGGAGGCATCAAATCATGCCCATAATGGAAAGAATTTGATTAGAGAAGATTTAGCTCACCTCTTGATGTGATTGGACCTCACTTTTGACATGTATATGCTTTTGATTGGTTAAAGAGGTTAGTATGAGGTCTTTAAAACCTCTAATGAGTTGTATTATGACTTAGAGTCGTGGAAATACGTGCCCAAGCTGCCCCCTTGCTTAAGCACACCCCCTACTAGCTGTTCTCTGCATATTTTGCAGAAATTTCACTTTTACACACTCTATCTATCTAGATGTTTTTGGCAGACCCCCCGGTCTTGTAATTGTTGTTTCTCCTTCATCCGGAATCCATTTGCAATGATTTTTGTCTTCTTGGAAAGCTTATAAGTTCTACTTTGTCTGGTACAAGTCTCACGTTCAGTGCCTGCACATGTACAGAGAAATGTGCAGAACAATGTCTGTCCAGTTAGCTCATACTCTGTGAAGAGATCAAATTATCTGTTTTGTTGCAGCTGGTTGAGGCATCATCCAGTATCCAAATGGAGTGATTTTACTCTCATTTGAAGGCTCTTAAAGTCTAGTTTATGCCTGCAAAATTTCATTTTCAGTCTCTGCATATACTCAGAGAAACTCAGAAAATACAGAACCTATGTCTGAAAAATTTCAGGATCCTAGGAGGGTTCATTTGCTTTTGTTGTGCACATAGGAGTGTTTATCCTCCAACATGAGACTCAATCTATATCATCAAGCAAGTGCATATAATGGTGGCATTGATACACTCATTTAATTATCAATCCATGAGTCTAACCCAATTGGGTGTATGAAGACATGTGCACACTTGATAGTTAATGTAGGAAAGGGAAAAGTAATGCATACAAATTAGGAGAATCTACCTCATACGATGGATGCCAAGATAATACTTTAGAAGACCAAGGTATGTGAAATCAAAATCATGCTGCAAATCAGTCATAAGCATGTCAATTTTCTCATCACATGACTGAGCCAAGAGAATGTCATCAACATGAAGAACAAGCACTAGAAGATCAGCCCCATCTTTGCATACATATAGTGTGCTTTCACTCGGACTACATGTAAAATTAAGAGTGATCAAGTGCTTATGTATCTTATTATAACATGCACGTAGAGCTTGCTTAAGTTCATATAAAGCCTTATACAAGTGGTAAACCATATTCTCTTGACCTTTGATGGAAAATCTCGGAGGTTTCTTTACATATACCTCTTCTTTCAAATCCCCATTCAAGAAGGCTATCTTTATATCCAATTGATGCACTTTCCAACTACAATAGGCAACTAATGCAATCACAAATGTATGATAGTCATGCACAAAGTAGGTGCAAAAGTCTCCTCATAATCAATGCCATATTTTTGTGCATATCCTTTTGCAAATAATCTAGTTTTGTAACAATCAATGCTACCATCTAACTTCTTTTAATCTTGTAAACATTCTTAGTATGAATGGAATTCTTACCTTTTGGAAATTCACATAACTCCCAAGTATGAGTTTTGTGAATAGAATGCAATTCTAATTGCATTATGCTCATCCAACTTGAATCATCACATGCATATTCAAAATTGTGAGTGGCCTTTCATTACATGTAGGTGTAGTAAGAGATACATCCACAAAGTCACTTGATGCATGGCAAGAGCTTGATCTTGTTTTGCCAAGTAAAGGAGCACTCAACTTGCTATCTTGCAATGTTTTTTGCAGACATTTTGGCATAGGTTGTGCATATTTGATAGACATGCATTCCTCATGTAATACATCATCAAAATGTACATCCAAAGTGGCTTGAATATCATACTTAATCTAAGCCATGTTTGGCTGGATATTTTCAACCATCTATGGCTGGAAATTTTCAAACATGTTTCTCCACAAATTTTGGGAATTTTCAGCCATGTTTGGCTGGAACACTTCAGCCATATTTGACTAAATCTATGAACATCAATTGGATGGCCTAAATGACCATTTTCAAGTGCACCACTTTGAAACAAAGGCATGAGCATATCAAAAACAACTTGTGAGCTAATTGGTAGCAAAAATTTACATTCAAGTAAAGGATGAGATGAATTTTTAGAAAATACCACATCTTGAATTACAATAATTTTATCAGTGAGTGGGTGATATAAGAGATAACCTTTACTTTTACTGCTTTATCCAACAAATATAAATTTCTTTTCCTTTTCATCAAGTTTGTGATGTTGTTGTGATGGCACAAGAGCATATGCCAAACAATCAAACATGTTCATATCACTAACCATTGGATTTGTTTCATTCCAAGCCTCATAAGGTGTAATGACTTTCAGTTTGTTTGTAGGACAAAGATTCAATCCATAGTTTTCCCACATGCGTGCTTCTTCAAAAAGTACATAGAAGATGATCTCCTTTAACCATAAATCATACCATTTCAAGAAATTTTCTATTCTTGCACTCCACAACATCATTTCTTTGAGGTGTATATAGCACTATACATTGCTGTGCAATACCTCTTTAAGAAAGAAAAGCTTTAAAATCATGTGATATGTATTCTTTACCACAATCTATGCAAAGAGTCAAAAGCTTATTTCCACAGAAAAATTTCAGCCATAACTAAAAATATTTCAAAGCAAGAAAATACCTCATTATTCACTTTCATAGGATACACCCAGGTATGGTTTTTTGCATCATCAATGAAGCTAGAAAATTATGCATGCCTAAAAAAGGATGGAATCTAGACTAGACCACATACATCACTGCAATTTGTGTATAGCATGTGTAGCGCCATCTTTATCAAAATGAGCACGATGCACTTTTCTAAGTATAAAACCATCACATGCATATTTTTCAATGGACTCCAATGTTGGCAAATCAATAACCAAATCCTTCTTTTGCAAGTAATGCAAACTATTGAAGTTCAAATCACAAAGACTAGCATGACATAACCCCATTTTAACCATAGAAGAAGTATGTGTAAGAAAATAATTTTAGGCGAATTTCCTATATATATCCAAATGATACAAGCTATTGTGTAGAGTCCTTGACGTCACAATAACATTTCCATTGTTAAAATCATGAATCATACATTTATTATCAACAAAGTTTACATCAAGTCTTGCACTAGCAATAGTAGGAATCGAAATCAAATTCTTCTTGATATCGGGTACATACAATGCATTCTTGAGAGTAACAGTACCTTCACTTCTAGTCATAAGCTGAATTTTTCCAACTCCAAGAATAGGATAAGAACCTTTTTTTGCACATACATGTCATCCCTTTGGTGCATCTTTCAAAGATGAAAAGAAATCTTTTGCATGAAGTGATATGCTTTGAAGCACCGCTATCATAAAACCAATATGAATTAGAATCATTCATGATCATACATGTAGAATGTGATGATGAATCATAGTGACATGTAACAAAAGATGTGCAAACATCTTGAGCATCATAATTCTTTGCATTCGATGTATTCTCAACAATAGACATGCCATATTGTTTCTCCTTTTCATTATGCTTGGCAAGATTTCTACATTCATTGATGGTATGACCAACCTTTCGGCAATACTTGCACCTCTTGTTCTTTTGCATAACACCTTGATGAGAGGAGGAAGTGGAAGAGGAAGAGTAGGGCTTTGGTTTTGGTGAGCCCAAATTTGAACAATATTTGCTTTTTCCCTTTTGTGTAATAGCAAGTGCTTGTGTTCCCTCCAAAAAACCGCTTCTATTCGCTTTTGATTGCTTTTCTTGCAAAAGAAGAGACATACGCTCATCAAAAGTATAATCAGTTGAACTTCCTTTTGCAACAAAACAAAGTGTAGCAAAGTTTTGAAATGAATTTGAGAATACTTTGATTAGTGTAGAGATGACTGATGCACTCAGAATCATCTCATCAATGTTTGCCAATTGCTCTTTCAGATCCTTGATGTGTGTAATATCTACATCCATTGAGTTATTTTCAGCCATACATACATCTTGAAGTTTTCTTTTCAAGTAAGCAACACGTGCCTCATTACACACTACATATAAAGAGGCAATTGTATCCCCATATTTTTTGGAAGTAGTGCATGAACTGATGTGTGGAATAATATGTTTCTTCACAAAAAGGGCAAATAATGCATGAGCTTCAACATGTAGCTTTGAAATCCTTTTCTTCTTGAGTATGCTTACCAACTATGAAGAACATCGTAGATGAAGTGGCGACCTACTTTGATACTAATTATTGGATTTTGAGGTCTATTGAAGCACATGAACATCACAAGGAAAAAGAAGAAACTTGAAGCACAAAACAATACTTAATCTTGACAAGTGAGTGTGACCTGTTAGGGTTATAAGCATATATACAAGTGCCCCAATAGTCGTAAGTGTGTTCACACACATCAGTACCAAACTATATGAACAAATGTGAAGGTTTACTATACATATACTAAAACTTCAAACCCCTTAATGAACGTATTAATATCAGACATTTTGTGCCACGTAAGATTCACACACACACACACATATATATGCTTGCAAACACACAGTCGGCCAGAATTAGATGTTTGTGATTCCACTAAAATTGCCTTGATGCATGGTAGGATAGCCATCAGAAACATTCTACATTCATACACTTATCTATAGTCATAATTATAGTCAGAAAAACAAAACATTTCAAGCAGAAAAACAGAAAAATGATTTTTAAATGCGTCATGCATCTGGTGGCCTTCTTGCAGATGTCACACCCCTGAAAGCCAACACTACCTTTTCGAAGAAGAAAAGGCTTAAGCCATCTTGAAATACAAGAACGAGAAAAGAATATAGCAAACTGTCACCTTTGATAACCTTTCGAACAAGTAAAATATCCATCTGAAATGTAATTTTCGTAGTAAATCCATTTAAATTGTAAGGAGAATCGAATGATTGAAAATTCAAAAAAATCTGATGTATCAGTTTCTCATTGATGTAGGAAAGAAGAAGGAAAGTTCGACCCTTCTTGAAGAAACAAAACTTCCAGACTCCATCTTTCATATCCTTCTTGAAAAGATAAAACTTGCACAATCCGATTTTGATTTCAATTCAGTAGTTCTAATTTAGTAAAAGAAATTAAAATCGAAGGTTTCTAGAGAAAAACAATTGCAATGTTAAATAATATAGAGTCTTTATTTTGTGTTCTAAGACGAGCTTTATCTGCAGATGCTCACATTAAATTGAATAATTAAACCATACAACTACCAAATCACAATTCTGAAGATCCAACTCCAAAGTGACTGTAAAATTAAAGTGACCCAATTCTTTAGATTCAAAGACCTACGTACACCGCTTGATAGTCAATATTTCTTTTGATATTCAAGATATCAGTAATGAGATTGCCATCCCAACTCAATCAGGCTCTGGCAGATTGTTCATTTCCTTTATTTATACAAGTTCGGGAGAGTAGGCTCTGGTGGAGCTTCCTTTTATTAACAAAAAAAAAAAAGACCTACATACACATATACAAACACACGCTGTTGCTTGTTCACATATGAGAGAGAGAGAGAGTTGTGAGAGACCAACGATTTTTTATGTACTGGGAATGATAGTCTATGCGTCTACTCGATGTGATGCTACTGAGTAAAGAAAAACATAAGGTGCTGAAAAAAATGCGACCTACTTCCTCTTCTCTGTTAACTATTTAATATAAAAACGGCAATAACTACAGAGCATAATTTTATCATATGAGTACTATTTAAACTCCAATCAGTGCTAAATTGATCTTTAAAAACATGGAAGACCTTACCTTGGTCGGCCATCCTGGTTGGAAGGACATAGGGATTCTCACGCTTTTGTTCTCCCCTCACCCAGTGTCCCCTAAAGGCTCTAGCCTCGTGTGTTCTTTATGGAAGAGTTGGAACAAGGCCAAACAATTCATCAGAATCAATGATGAGTGGAAGTGGGCGGCTGGGATAAGACAAAATGACTCTATCTGGTTCTCCATCGGTGGCATTAGGGGGGTGGAGTCTTGGAACCTCCAAACTGCAAAGCGGCTATGGAACAAGGGGTTCAAACAGTGGAAACAACTCTGGAAACAAGAGACCAACCAGTGGATTAGGTTCGAAGACCTGGAGCCGAGACTTAGAGTTACCCTAGAGGAATGGACTCTTCTTGAAGGAAGATGTTTAGCATGGGACTGCTCAACTACCCGCCTTCTCTGCGGTTAGGATCTTCCTTGCCTGGAGGGCCTCAAATGGAGCAATGGAAAGAAACTATCCAAAATCCCCAACTTCAAAGAGAACTTAGATGTTCATCACATGCTTAACAAGAGATGATGCCTTTCTTGGACCAAACTTCGATGGGAATTAAAATTCATGTCGATTTGGCACCCCCTAATTGAGATAAAAAAGTCCATTCTCATGTGGCAGATCTTGCATAAAGGTATCTGGTCCAATGCAAGGGCTAACAAAATCTGTGGTGTGCCGCCATGGTGCAAGCATTGCCATCGATGCAAAAAAGATTTAGCTCACCTGTTCTTCGATTGCCCCAAGTCCCGTGTTATCTAGCATCATGTGACTCGGGTATTGAGACTCACGAACCAAATCAATTGGCAACAAGTGCTTTTGGGTGAGGCGGTCGGCTGCTCATCGAGGCTGTGGAATGCCATCATGGGTGAGACTCTTTGGAAAATTTGGAGGGAGCGATGTGTTGTCAATTTTGGCCAAACTCCTAAGGAATGGTCGATCGAGAAATCCTTGTTTCTTCTAGGTAAAAGAATCTCCCGAGATAAGAGATCTCCACCGTTTAAACATCACTGTATTTATCTTCTTGAAAACAACAAGCTGAAACCCAAATGGGTCCCACATGAGGGTGATGCTAGATTTATCCGCCTCATTTGTAATACCCTCTAGCTTGCCCTGCATTATGGGATTTGGGGGGTCCCATGGGCACTAGTCCCATTCACTTGTAATTTTTCTTCTTTATTTTAATTAAAGTCTGGGAGAATAAGCTAAGGCTGAACTTCCTTTTATTAAAAAAAAAAACTCCAATCAGTGCTTAAATTTGATGCTCAGCCCTCGGCATCACCAAAATTTGAGGGATGCCTTAGGGATAAAAGTGGGCATCATTAATGATCATCCAAAAGCATGCTTCCAATGTATGGAATATAAGTTAGAACATTATCTTGACTTATTACAACAAGACGGTTGACTAAGCATGCTTCAGTTGTATGTAAATGATTTTCTAAACTTTGTCATAAAAAAAAAGAAAATTTTTCGTTTTTTTAAGGTTGCAACCTTTCAAATGCAGTTCAATTTGCAAATGTGAGGCATTTCAAGATGCAACTTTTAGTGGTATTTTGATGCCAAAAATGAGTTTAAAAGATACTCTGGGCACTCTTGGATTTGATAGAAATGGGAACTCTTTAATAAAGATGCTAGCTTCATAGAACAATTCATCCATTCTCATCATATCACATATAGAAAGATCTATAACTTAGATTATAAATCATATCAATATAAATATGGGAGATTGGCTTTGTTTTCGGTAAAAAACAACCAATGTGTGCCATGGATTGTGATATTATTCAACAAGCAATTGATAATAAAGGTTATCCTCTTTAAAATTAAGAATTTTGGAAATTTAATATCTTTTCACTACTTTGGTCAATGCATGCCATTCACAATTGGAGGGCATGGGCACTAGGCAACTTTCAATGTTCTTGAACCATTTCACAATAAATAAATAAATGATACATTGCTATATGCTATATCCCGAATCACAACTCAGTAGTTAATATTAATAAATGATACATTGCTATATGCTATATGGCGAATCACACGTCATTAGTTAATATTCTTGGTCATTGGTAGGAACCATCAATGTGTCCAAAAGCATCCACTTGCGAGCATAGCATGGGGAGAAACACTGTAATATATAAGGAAAATAGTCACTCTATGATGTGAATGACCAGAAAGGCAATTCTGCAAGTTCTTATCCAACTTACTAACCTACAAGTGTGGATTAGGAGATTCATAAAGACATAGACAATGAGGCTTCCAAGTCCTACAACAATGAGTTCTCAATGTTCTCACTCAACATGATAAGAGACAAGTTCAATTTTGAAATGTTTGGGCCAAATTCAATACTACAATAGAAATTATTCACTAGAAATATGCTCTAGAAAATTAAAAAAGAATACCCCTTAGGTGTATTTTTTGTAAAAATAACTGTCATATCATGGGTGTTACATGGGAACACCTCTAAGATGACGTGGCTTGTTTTGCCACATGGCATCAGATAGATGCATTGTATATTACTAGGGAGAGAGTCTTAATTAATATGACTCTGGATGAGAAGAAGAAGGCTGGCTCGGTGGTTGGGAGGAAAGCAATACGCATCTCTGTGTGTGTGTGTGCTCGCGGATGCTCGCGGATGCAGATCGAAGCAAAAGAACTTTCCAACATTGGTATCAGAGCTTGTACGATCGCCATGTCCTCTGCGTGCGTCAAGTGGGATTCGAACTCACATCATAAGGAAGAGAGGCCTACAGCTTAGCCAAGGCGCCAAGCTTCTCTGATGATATATGTGCAACGGCGCTGAAGTATGAATGACCGCGTGAAGGACAGCACCACGTTCACACTAAGCGAGCGCTCGTGAGAGCAACAGTAGCAATCTCTACACACTCTCTCTGTACTTTATAAGAACTACTGTGGAGGACGTACTTTCTCTTAGCTCAGAGAGCGGGCAAGTTCAGCTGGGTGCCTCACATACAAGACGTACCTTCTCTCCACCTCACTGAGCAGACAAGATCAGCCGGGCGCCTCACGTAGGTGAGAGAAAACTTTATAAGCTATTCATGAAGGACGGAAAGCATCAAGATGAACTGCCCTTTAGCTACTCTTAAGAGCAAACATAGCTTACTCCATTGTGTGGAGCTCGAGTCCCATTAACATCAACAAGTACCAAGAGAGAAGGAAAAAATCCTCCATTCCTATGAAAGTTAGTGGTGAAGGTAACACCGAGGAGGAAGGATAGATGGATCCAAAGGAGTTGGGAAAAGTACTCATATGCAAAGGAAATGGGATCATTGCGTTCTTTCTTGAAGTTTTGGCAACAAGGAGTTATGGCTTCAAGTTCCAGGTTTGGGTATTTTTGCATTCCTGTAAGAAATTTTCATTTTTGAGAATGATAATGAAGCATTAGGAGGGTCGAGTTTTTGGAGGGAAATCATATGTATGGAGAGTATGAGATATGTACTCTCACTTAGAGTCAAGGATTCCCTCAAAATACAAGAAAGGGTAAGCTTTAGGAACTTCCAAAGCAGCGTATTTTTATGATTTTTACATAAATTTCAGGAGCTATTTTGGATAAGTAGCCATTTTGGGAAGGGGAAAAGAAGAGGTATTTTTAATAGATTTATGGAAATAATCATGCACACATATAGTATAGTGTATTGACTTCCATCCAAGATCAAGAAATCCAAAAGATATCTCAGTTTGATGGGAGTTTGAAGCTCCACAAAACCCCTTTCCATCACAGTTTGACAAAAATTTCAGCACCTAAATCTGAAAAATTCCCATTTTGGAAGAGGGAAAAATAGGTGCTATAGCTATGGATGGATGGGAAAAAGTATATATACTGAGAGTATGGTGCATGGACTTCTTAGGAGAACCATTAGATTCATCAAAATGATAAGTGAAGGAGGAATTTTACTTCCTCAAAGACCCCCTTCCCACACTTTTTGGAAAATTTCAGAAATTAATCTTTTGCCAAACTCCACTTCTTGGAGTAAGAAAAAGATCATTTAGAGGCCTCCCATGGATTATTGTATATAATCCAAGAGAAATCCACATTTAGAGTGGATTAGAAGCTTGCTAAGAGCTCCCATTTAAGTTTTTGCATAAAAGCAAAATCTTGATTTAGGCCTCTGTTGGGGAGTGAATTAGCATGCACTAAGGGAGGATTTGGAAAGGTAAAATATGGCTCAAGCATCTTCATATACCACTCTCTGAGGTTATGGAGAGAATTTTAGGATTTGCATGATGGAAGAATGCTTTTGGGCACCCCAAAAGTCACATTTGTACACTTTTTCCAGCCCCTCCAACAGTCCACTGGTTTAGCATGTCCCACTTGGAATGGCCATATCTTGAGCTAGAAATCTCCAAATTGGACGTGCTATGGCTCGTTTCGAAGAGCACAAGATTTACTTTCATTTTATGAAAAGAAATTTTGGAAAGTAAAAATTTTTTTGCAGGTCTGAACAGGTCTGCAAAGTCTGAACAGTTTTGGGCGACTACCTTCCGGGAGCCATATCTTTCAAACCGGGAAGGCGATTTGAGTAATTTCACTTCGACCTATTTGCACATGCTTTATATTTCAGTTTATGAATATTTGCAGGTCCTAAAGTGGTTTTTGCAGGTCTAAAGAAGGATTACTAATGCATTTTTGAGCTAAATTTGCATTATTTTTGTAATCACTTGACCATGCTTTATGTTTTGAGGAGTGCTCCGATATTTTCGGACACTTCAAAGTGTATGTTAGGACCTAAGGAGGAAGGTGCAGAGGTCTCGAAGCTTGTCGAGAGCGATTGGATGCATGCAATTCCAAAATCAGACTACTCAGGGATGTATATTTTATGCTTTCTGGCATTTTATTTATGTTATGGCATGTTCTGTATTTACATGCATGAATGGGATTGCATACATCAAGTGTTGATCATTGTTTAAGCTCTTAAAAGTATGGATCAACATGTAGGAAGTATACTTTTTGATTGTTTGCAGGAAAGAAGATTACAGAAACCATATGGCTATGCAACACCCGGAATGGTTGCTAGCAAATGCTTTTGTGTTTTTGCAGGTCATGGAATCCATACATAAGTTTATGGCATGCATGCCATGGGCCTGTCAAGCCCTATGTTTTTGGGTGGCCTGAGTGCCACTGAGCTATGGTTTAATTTTTTTGGGATTCTATTTCCTGGGGAAATGCTGTCGAAATTTTTCTTACCGCATGGCGTTATATATGCACTTGCCTTTGAGGTAGGAATGTTATGGCATCGTAGTATGCCCTTTCTGCAAACATCAATAAGTTTTAGGCATGCTTATAAGCATGTATTTGATGGACTTAGGACCATCAGAGTATTATATATAAGGCAACTTCGGTAGTAGCAGGATCCCTATATATAATCCTTATGGATTTAAACCATAGGATTGCTAACGGAAGGAGCTACACCTTCACCATTAGTAATGTGCACAAGCAATCCTATAGGTTCAGGAAGTTGCATTCAGGCTCGGGAGATACATTTAGGACAATCTCCAAGGTAGTGAAGATTTATTTATCTTCACAAAAGTCTCACAGTAGAATTAGGAGACTATGGGGTATCATGATGAATACCCAAAGAGTGACTAGTTTCACTCATGCACATCACTTGACCAAGTAGTGAAGCATTTTTGCTACACTACTAAGGAAACCAAATGGATGGGATCATAAAGATGGGTTTCATGAAATAGCATCGACGGATGCTTATGTGACTCGAGTGATGGTTAGGAAGGCCATAGGTATGGCACTAGCTCTATGGTATAGAGCATAGATCCTTTACTCAGGAATAATTGGGGTACCCAATACATATATATGTATATCAGGATCTACAGAGAGGTACCTAGACTTAGTCTTTCTACCTAGGAACAAGTTGGTTTGGAACAGAAAGGGATATCCATTGTCACACATTGACTAGAACCAAACTAACTAGTTCGAGGACATGGGACTTACTTTAGTCCACCTATATGGTTTTAGGATATGGGATTCATTAGAGTCCACTTACATATTCCATTATATGGAATATATATATTCGGTTTAGTGTAGGTATGATACTATGAATTGGAAGAAGTTTTCACTGGTATGGGATGGTGGAAATGACTTCCCTTTGAGCACTCTTCTTCTATGGCCAGGAAGAAAAGGACTCATCATTCATGGCATCATGTCTCACTAGATCAGAGGAGAGATCTTAGTAAGTATCTCCTACTAGGATTGGGAGTTATCCTTCACAGTATGGGGAAGATTTATTCTTCTAATAGAGAATGTGATGGGTGATTTTATCACCATTGGTATCACATACTCATTTTTCAGTTTTTCAGGAAGGATAATTCCATCAGATTGATTGGATCGTATAGATCCATGCACAGAGTATGGTTGGCAGAGATAGTTCTTTACTATGGATACACATATATTTACGGTATCATGTCATATCATTGCTCACCATTTTAGTAGAGGGCTTTGACCCTTATTAGGAATTTATTTTTTCCACTCTTCACTACATACACCTTCATTAGTTAGGGGAGATCTGTTCTCCATCTTCATAGGAATATGTGATGAGGGATTATGTATTAGTTATGGAAGAGAGGACTAAATAAATTCATGAATCTCTCTTTTAAGGAAAGGAGAAAGTGGGAATCAGCTCAGAGATCCATGAGAGATCTCACTTTAGTTCAGTGGTCTCACTTTAGCTCCTACTCCGTGAGAGAGGACGAACGCAAGGAAAACATGATTTCTTCATAGGAGAAGAGTACAGTATGTTTTCCTTTAGACAGAAGAGATGTATGCAAAACATCTCTTAGTCTTTATTTCAGACGGAATTCATTTACTCTACTTTTCAATGTACTTTTCCTTCACATGGGAGTCTCTTTCTCCACTAGTTTTGAAGGAAAAGTATGGAGAACTTATGTGCATGTTCTCACCTAAGGATGAGTAGAGAAACTGGATTCAACAGAATTTCTTTCAAAGGGAAAGGGAAAGTGGAATAGTTTCCACTGCTAGAGCTCTTTTCCTTAAAAGAGATTATAGAGATAGACATGGAGAGAGTTTCACTTTCTCATTTAGATTGTCTAGATAGGAGTGGTACTCTTCTATTAAAGACAAGAGGGAGGTCAGTTAATCATGATGGTTAGATTGAGTCTCACATGGAGACTCTAGAGAAAAGTAGTTATGTTTATTTCCAGTGATGGTCCTTGACTAGATGAGATGATCTAGTTATTGACATTAGTGAGACTGGAAGTAGAGATATGACTCTTCTCTTTATATTTTCTAGGAGATAGAGATATATCTAACCTATTATGGTACCAAACTCTTAGTTGGTGTTACATCATGAGTATGATGAGTAAACATCAGTTAGGAGCATAGGTACTTAGGGATTATCTGAATCTCAAAAGGGAATGCTTTTGCATTCATATGGCAAACTACAGGGAAGAGAAATATTAAAGTTTGCACTAGTGCCAATAGATGCTCTTCCAATAGAACGTAGTCCAATGGTAAAGGATGACAAACCACAGACTTCTTGGTTGGTGAAATGTAGAGATTGCATTTTACCACCGTGAGTTAGATGATGGATTTGCATAGTTCACAAGGTAGTTTAGACAAAACTACTACTTGTGATTACACTCAAGGTTAGGAAGACCTAGAGTGGTATGAGGGCAATCTATCATTTAGTCTTAGATGGGTTTGGAGTCACTTGTTATGGGACTTTGTTCTATACTTCAGAGGATTTTATGGTTTATTATCTCCACTATGATACGGTCAAGCTTATAAGTTTGGCACTTTACACTTTCTTTTCATATTATTACTCCATAGAGGATACATCATATGGACTTAGGTCATTTGGATGATGTAGTATGTTATGGGAGTGATAGTTTGGAGGTGAAGTGTACATGGGAGATAGTAGGCACCATTTAGACGGTTTCCCACCTTTGAGATGATCTCATTTGAGGCTTCTTAAGGGGAAGGATATGGGGAAACAACACACAGAGATGACCATGTACATAGAGTACATGGGGTTCAGGGGAGTCCGAGCACTTTCTTCTTCCATTACTGACATTTCATCTACATTTTCGAGGACGAAAATGTTTTTAAGGGGAAGGAAATGTCATATCATGGGTGTTACATGGGAACACCTCTAAGATGACGTGGCTTGTTTTGCCACATGGCATCAGATAGATGCATTGTATATTACTAGGGAGAGAGTCTTAATTAATATGACTCTGGATGAGAAGAAGAAGGCTGGCTCGGCGGTTGGGAGGAAAGCAATACGCATCTCTGTGTGTGTGTGTGCTCGCGGATGCTCGCGGATGCAGATCGAAGCAAAAGAACTTTCCAACAATAACCAATACTAAGGACCCAAAATATATATAGAAAGAATGACTAGTGTGTCACATGCCCAAATTCAAATTCTACTATGAAGGGGAAAGAACATTGACACAATGGCTACAACTACTCAACTTTGGCATACACATACACTCCCATATATATATATATATATATATATATATATATATATATATATATATATATATATATATATATATATATATATATATATATATATATATATATATATATATGTGTGTGTGTGTGTGTGTGTGTTTGTGTGTGTAATTGAGGATGCCTGGATCTTGAACATGGGCATCTCTCAGAATGCCCAAACCTAAAAAGTGGGCATCTTTTGATGCCCAAACCCCCTTTGATGCCCATTTTGGGCATCAAATTTAAACACTGACTCCAATACATGTAACTCAATGGATAGTACGCATGATTCATGCGTTTAGATTTTTTTTGTCCATACATCTCCTCTCTACGCGACAAGAGGGAGACAGAACTAGGCCACACATGAAACCTATAATCTTGAGGAAATACGCACACACACACACACATATATATATATATATATATATATATATATATATATATATATATATATATATATATATATATATATATATGGCCAAGAGAGGAAATATATATATCCTCTCCGGCCAAGAGAAAGTCTTCATTCTCACACATGCTCATTCTCACACATGCTCTTTTACGATGAAGAGATGTTTTCTTTGATGAACAAAGTCTCTCTGATGTACAACCATGCATGAGTTATATTTACAGGGACTCGCCCATGATTTTTGGATCTGATATATTTCCATACATCTGGTATTTTCGGATTCATATGGAAAAATACCAGATGTATGAAAATATATGCGTATGATTGAGCTATGAAAATTTTAATCTTTGTGATTTTTTTCCGTTCTCTTATTCATCCTATGCCAAAACTTCATATTCAACTTTAACAGGAGAGAAAATATTTGTTTACTAGCTTTTTCAACTCTAATTTTATGGCCTAACTATCTAAAATAAAAGGCCTAATGTTATCGTTTTATCGTCCGTGGATCCAATGTTTTCAACTAATTCATATTTTTAAGTATCGAATACGACACTGTTGAATACATATTTTCTTTAATCCATATGATATTTGGGGTCTTGTTATCAAAGCATGTACAAATTATCGCAAGAGTTATGCATGTGATAAAATTTAACTGATTGAGTCACAATTAATTGAACATAACTTCATTTCGACATCCATAGATCGGAGAGGTTTTATAGCGCATCTAAGGAGCACTTGATTTGAATAAGATAGATATCTTATCTCTATGAGTTAAGCTCATGAGTAGAGAAAAGAAAATTGTTTTTCCAATGGATGATATATTGAACTCTTTGCTAGCCTTATTCCAATGATTGGATGATTCTTCATCATTTCCTACAAGATCCAACTCATTAGCCTAGATGCATGCGTAGACAACTTTGTCACCTTCATGCTTGATGTATAGGAAATGGTGTAAATCGTTAACTATGTTTCATCACAGTTACATGAATCATTAAAGAAGATAAGTAGGAAGAAGCGAAAATGAGTGAGTGAAACAAAGGGATGGAGCTATCAAGAAGACATGAGGCATAGACGCTTATAAATGCCAATTTCATATTTTTAAAGAATTTATGTATCTTAGTGTAAAAATATCTTTGTCAGCATATAATCCATGTACACTGACAATTTTTTCACCTAGATAAATGCTTTTAGCTTTGTGCAACTCAAGTATGAATAGATATAAGTTTTAGAAAGTGTACAATTCAATAATCGTCTTTTGAATAGTATAGAGGGATTCGTCTTGTATTTCATGTCGGCTTTCTTCTTACTATATTTTTATATGTCTTTCTTCTTGTTTTGGATAAATGCAGGAGACTGATTCTTGATGTCTAGTTTTCTTATCTATCTTGGTCGTCCATGCATTTCCTGTTAGTTCAATTCATGATTGCTTGAGCCTTTGAGAGCTCCTCATTTTCATTTTATAGGCTCTCTATCTTATTTCTGCAAAGATCAATGTAGATCCTTTTCTTGCCTTTGTTTGAGGCAGATATGACCATTTTCATGTTCATAGATCTTGCCCATTTTTCGGTTCCACCAAGAAATCACCAATTCTGCCATGTGATCATCGATTGCCTAGAAAACCCATCTAGTTACTTGAACAATTATTAAGTAGGTTTTCTAAAGGTATCATGAACTTGATGTTCTAACCATTCAGTCGTCATACAGCCTTTGAATGCAATTAGGTGGGTCTCCTTGTAATTGGATTGATGATCCTAAATGTGCTGATACCGTATGCTTAAAAAAAGCACATTTTGGCCGCATTTGGGACAACACCACCTAAACCATATGTCTTGCATGATGGTTATAGTGAGAAATAGGTACGTAAACCTTCTGGAATAATATTTGTCAGTATAAGTTAAGTTTCTCCGATTTCATCTTTAGGTTTGTTGACATCTTTTGTTGCTCTATCTCCTGTGCTAGGATGGGACGTTCATATACATTAGGTGGTAAGCTGTGCAAGTTTGAATAGGTAATGTGATATTAATTTTTCTTCTTAGCAGTTGGTTTTTCCAAGTTTTAAACACTTCATCTCTTGTGTATTCACATAGGTTGGTTGCCCACCCTTCAGGAGAAAAAATCTCATGAATAGACCTCCATTGTCTTATATTGGACATGAGATATCCCTTTTTCAATAAATTTATCGAAGTTCAGATTCCTAAACTCTCAGTAAAGCTTGTTTCCAATTGATTTGTCCTTGTAGTAGCATGATTTTTTCAAGGGTCCGCCAGACCCATTTATACTTGGGGCACAAGAAAAAGAGGCATCCAAAGTCCTCATTGCTATGTAGGAACCATTTTCACCACGGGGGGCCCCATAGTATTTGCTAGCCTTTACATTGTTTAGAATTCCCCCGTAGACAATTTGCCACATTAACACTGACTTTCTTATTTAGATGAGGGGATGCCAAATGGATTGGAACTTAAAGTTCCATCAGAAGCTCAACCAATCAATGCACAAGCTACTATTAAGCATGACATGGAAGTCCAAAATCTTCTTGAATCTTGGAATTTCATCAAGGCTATTGCCATTGTGCCAATGAGCAGATGAGTCTTCGAGCGATCCCAAGTAGTGAATCTGCTTTACGATAGGATCCATTCTTCATAGTTCACTCTCACATCCGACTCATTTTCCTCAAATCTAATCCACTTGCAAGCATCTTGGTTGGAGAGGTGTTTCCACAAACGGAAACCTTTGTTCCATAGCTTCCTCGCTTTTTGGAGGTTCCAAAACTTCACACCTCTAATGCCCTTGATAGGGAACCAAATCGAATCGTTCTATCTTATACTGGATGCCCACCTCCAATCATCACTGATCCTGAGAAATTGTTTGAACTTGTTCCAACTCTTCCATAGAGAGAAAACCAAGTTCAAACCTTTAGGAGACACTGAAAAAGGGGAGAACAGAGGGTTGCAAAGGTTGATGTCTTTCTAACCCAGGAGGCCCATAAGCCTAAGAGCGCACCTATTCCTAAAATTAAGCTTGGCCCAAGAGGCTTCACTGTGGCTCCAAGCTTTAATTAACCATTTTGTAGCTAGCTTCTTGGCCATTCCTTTGATGTCAAGAATGCCTAGCCCACCTTGATCTTTATGGCTAGTGCAAGTAGCCCATTTAATTTTGGGGATTCCCCTTCACTTGGGGTCTACCGTCCACAAAACATTTTTGCAAATTCTTTCCAGTTTGGAAATTTCTTGGTCCTTTCGTCTCCAACAAGAGAGAAAGTAAATAGTTGAAGAAATCATGAACGTGTTAATTACCATGGCCTACTCTGCCAGGTTGATCTGCATACCTTTCTAGTAGGTCAACTTGTTATCGACTTTTGAGATTAACCAGTTCAAACACTGGTTTATTGACACATCAAATCCCATTGGAATACCTAGCACACCAAAGATTTGACCACTAGGAATCAATTTATAGCCTTGGTCAATAAGAAAACGGGGAGGATGTCCCATAACTGCCCTGAAAGCAGTTCTTGAGTGGTTTATTTTGGATCTAGAAGCCACACAAAATGTGTTTAGGCATCTCTAAAAGGTATCAATGCTCATCCTATCATTATACACAAAGGCATTCGTGGCATCTGCAAATAGTCTCATGATCATCTATCCTTGATCAAGAGGAAGAGAGACGCGTTGAATATGACATAAACTAGATTGATGTTTCACAAGGCAGCTTAGACCATCAACAACAACTACAAAAAGAAGAGGGGCCAAGGGGCATCCTTGCCTTATAGACCGCTTTAATCTAATCGCTTGAGAAAGTTCACCATTGATGCTTATTTGAGCAGATGCATTTTTGAACAGAGTAGGGACCATCCTAGTGAATTTTTGACCAAATCTGAGGTATTTTAGTGATTGGAGAATGGAGTCCCCCTCACGCCTATCATAGGCTTTGCCGAAGTCAATCTTAAGAAAGATAATATCTTGAGTAGACTCTTTAGAAAAATCAAGACCTTCCTAGACATCAATGATAGCTTCCAAGATGAATCTCCCCTTGATGGCTCTTTTTTGATCCTCACTTACCCAATTTCATAAGCAACAAGCAATTCTATTCGTAATAATTTTTGCAGTGATCTTGTAACCTATTTGTAACATCATAATTGGGTGCCAAATCTCAATCTTGGTTTTGTGAATAAGCTTGGTAACAACGTTACTGAGACATTTAGGTAGTGCACCAAACGAAATTGCCTCTTGAAACACCAAATGCAGAGGCGATATCACCACATATCTAAAGGTTTTGAGAAACTCATTGGTGATGCCATCCAGACTTGGGCTTTTCCTGTTAGAAAGTGAATTGATAACTTCAAGAATCTTAGCTTTTGTAATGGGAGCTTCAACAAGAGGTTTCATATTTTGTGGGATTCTTGTGGTTTTGACTCTTAAGAAGGTCGGCATGCAATTCTGCCTATGGGGAGTGATGTAGAGACCCCCAACAACTAGGTAAAGTGTTTGCCAATTAACGAGCAATTCTCTTCATCCATCTTGCACTCAACCCTATTGATCTTCATCATGAAGGGGATTGTTTCCTTTGCTTGTTTTTTCTTGAGGAGGCCACACATTTCTTTAGTATGTTTGTCTGCCCTACCCGCCCTTTCATTCTTTAAATAACACTTGTAGATATTTCCTTTGAATTTCCTCTTCGTATCTCAACATGCCTTTGCTTTTTTGTAGCTGTGTGTGGTATTGAGAGTGGTCTTTGTTCACTTCCTCCTCTAGATGCCTCAATCATCGATAGAGGCTCTCCCTTCAAACACAACAAACCTTTTGAGGAATCTTTTGGGCCATGCTCAAAATATGTCATGTCTCCATTATCATGATCCTCCAACATTTGGTAGGTGACGAAACGGTGGAAAAGGCGGAGGCCGACTTCCAAGCAGAGGTGATCTCTTGTTGGATAGAGGGGAGAGAGAAGGTCGCCACATTGGCATGAAACCAAGGCACTTTCTGAAAGTTGACTATCTTCTTAAAGGTCAAGGTAATAGGGTAGTGATCCAAAATAGTAAGGTTGCACCATTGGGAGAGTGAGAGGTGGCCCCATTCGTTATTAATATTCAGAGCGATGTAGCTTCTATCAAGCCTTGCTTTCCTCAAATCATCACTAGATTGGAAGTTCGACGAAGAGAATTGTGTCTCATTTTAACCTCTACCAGGTCTAGGTAGAGTTTGACACGTTCGGAGACGTCTTTCTCATGACCACTAATAAATCCTCCCTCTGTATCCCCATCTGTGAGAAGGAGCCTCAACCATGTTGAAATCCCCACAAAGCACGACATTGTGGAGAAGAGAGATGAGAGAATGCCAAGTGGAAATCCTCTAAGAGTCAAAATTGGGAGCATACATGGAGACAATGGTGAATTGAAGAGGGTGCCTGAAGGAAGCACCAATCCACCTGTTATTTGGATGCTCATAGGTGTTCCAACATTCTATATAACCAGTTGTTGTTAATGCCCATAGTTGATCCACCAGTACCTCTAGGGTGCATGGTGGAGATCCAAGCATGGGTCCAAGAAATACATTTTAGTCTCTTTTGAAGGTCTTCCCCATCCATTTTGATCTCTTGAAGGCAGCTGAAGTGTGGGTTTAGACTATTGTCTCGTAACCATTGGGCAATAATGGTCACTCTTGAAGGGTCAATCAACCCAAAAAAATTGAACGAGATGATAATAATTTTGGAGGTTAGCTTCTTTGCAGGGAGGGGCCTTTTCCATGTTACCAACTGAGTGTGACTTATTAGGGGCATAAGCATGTAAACAAGTGCCGCAATAGTCCTAGTGTGTGTTCACACACATCACTACCAAACTACATCACTACCAAACTATATGAACAAGTGTCAAGGTTTACTATACATATTCTAAAACTTCAAACCACCTAATGAACGTATTATAATCAGACATATATTGTGTGCCACGTAAGAGTCACACACACACACATATATATATATATATATATATATATATATATATATATATATATATATATATATATATATATATATATATGTGTGTGTGTGTGTGTGTGTGTGTGCGCGCGCGCGCGTATGTGTGTGTGACGATTGCACTAACATGCTTGCAAACACACAGTCGGCCAGCATTAGATGTTTGTGATTCCACTAAAATTGCCTTGGCTCATGGTAGCATAGCCACTAACATTCTTCAGTCATATATACACTTATCTATAGTCACAATTATAGTCAGAAAAACAAAACATTTCAAGTAGAAAAAAACACGAAAACAATTTTTAAATGCATCATGCATCTGGTGGCCTTCTTGCAGATGTTACATCCCTTTAAAATTGCACCTCAAAGCCAACACTACATTTTCGAAGGAGAAAAGGCCTGAGCCATCTTGAAATACAAGAACGAGAAAAAAAGATTGAAAGTTGTCACCTTTGATAACCTTTCGAACAAGTAAAATATGCATCTGAAATGTAACTTTGGTAGTAAATACCGTTTACGTTGTAAGGGGAATCCAATGATTGAAACCTCAAAAAAAAAAATCTAATGTATCGGTTTCCCATTCATGTAGAAAAGAAGAAGGAAAGTTCCACCCCCCCTTGAAGAAATAAAACTTGCAGTTTAGTAAAAGGGATTAAAATGGAAGATTTTTAGAGAAAAATGATTGTAATGTTAAGTAATATATAGTCTTTATTTTGTGTTCTAAGTGGAGCTTTATCTTCATATGGTCACATTGAGCTTGAATAATTAAACCATACAACTACCAAAGCACAATTCTCCCGAAGACCCAATTCTTTAGATCCAAATATCCAATTATAAACTGACCCTAAAATCAACCCCATAACTGCTTGGCATTAGAAAACCTCAAAACCCACTCTTTACTGTCCATACACATATACAAACACACGCTCTCGTTTCATGTGTTTCATGTGCTTCTAGGTTTCACAAACGCACACCCACTATATATATATATATATATATATATATATATATATATATATATATACATACATACATACATACATACATACATACATACATACATACATACATACATACATACATATATATATATATATATATATATATATATATATATATATATATATATATATATATATATATATACACGCTCTCGTTTGTTCTCTCTGTATCTCTTTCCACACACACACACAATATATATATAATTTTCAAACAATATATATTCTACTGAGTATCTGAAGGGGACACGTTGTTGGTGCATGAGAAGTGTAAGGGTCCTCTGATGTGAAATAACTCCATTCCTTTCTGTTCAACTCACAAAACGTACAAGTTGCGCAGCTGCATCAGCTCAAATGTCACTGTCTTTTCCATGGTGACAACAACAACACCTTCAAACTCTTCTTCCCCAAATCACACACAAAGAAAAGTACTTCATATTCGGAAGAAAGGAAAAACATATTTCTTTGTATTTTGATTTTCCAGTAACGTAAGCTCGTTCCTATGCACTGAATACTTGCTGTTTTATGATTTCTGCTCCGACCAAGAAAAAAAACCATGGTAATCTTCATTCTTACGCATGCTTGTTTATTTGATGAACAAAAGATCTCTGATGTATAACTATCTATGAGTTATATTTACAGATAAATCGCAGGGACGATAACCCAATTCGCTCTTTCCACCAGGAATCCAGCCTTGTTTCTGAGTTATTTTCGGATTCATATGGAAACATATGCGTATGATTGAGCTATGAAAATTTTCATATCTATAATGTTTTCCTTCCTCTTATCACTTCCAACCGAGGACAAATCCATATCGATTTCATATCGGTTTGATGCAAATTAACTTTCAGACATTCTCTTCGCTTCATATCCACTCACATAGTACCCAATAAAATTCTAACATTTAATATTATATTATTGTATACACGAATGTTTTACAGTATTTTGTGTGCTAACATTTAATATTATATTATTTTATACACGAATGATTTACAGTATTTTGTGTGCTAGACGTATGCTATCACATATGATATTTTTGAAGAAATTCCATACGTTTTCTGTAATGGTTCGCATATGGAAGAACTATGCTGAGTTTAGAAGAAATGACTATGTATTTATCTATCTATCTGCTTTTCTGTCCCTTTATCTCTCCATCTCTCTATTCTCTGTAGATAGATAGATAGATGAATCTGGAAGAAGCGACTAGTCATGTTTAATTGAAATCGGATAAGTATACAACTAACCGCATGACGAACAAATAGACAGTCTATGGAGAAGGAGATGAAAGATAAGAAGTATTTGGTAGTCCCTCTAGAAATATAATTGAGGTGTGATCTCAGAACTACAATACAGTCACATACAAATTTTGAATGGTCAAGTTTAGTCTAACGTTTAGCCTCATTTTTGGGTACAAGTTGATAGATTCCTTGGTGAGGACTTAGTTTTATCGTTCAAGCTATATCAAGCTTTTTAACGGCTTGATTTCATCTCAAACGCTTTTTTTTTTTACATCAAACAAAATGATAAATATGCAACAAAACTTAGTACTGATTCTTATGTAAAGCACATGCTATATATTGTCCTTACGATGTGGTGGTGAAACTTTTCATCTATCCTCCATCCAATGTTATCAACGTCATTGAATATCTTGGGTTCAAATTCATATTTTTAAGTATCGAATAACAAACTTTTGAATACGCATTTTTTTCTAATCTCAGAAACTTCCTAGGTACAATTAAATGATTATAAGTAGATGTCTACATAAATAGAGGTGAATCATCAAGTCAATATGATATTTTGGGTCTTGTTATCAAAGCATGTATAAAGTATCCCAAAAATTATACATGTAATAAAAGTTTTTTGATTGAGTCACAGTTACTTGAACATAACATAGATCGAGGGAGAGATTTTCATCCGCTCATAACATAGTTTTATAGATACTCGATTTGAATACGATAGATAGGTTATCTCTATGAGTTAGTTCAATAGATAAAAGAAAAGTAATTCTCCAATGGATGATATATTGAACTCTTTGCTAGCCTTATTCCAATGATTGGATGCTTCTTCATCATTTCCCATAAGAACCAAGTCATCAGCCTAGATGCATATGTAGGCAACTTTGTGACCTTCATGTTTGATGTATAGGAAACCGTGTAAATTACATGAATTATTAAAGAAGATAAGTGGGAAGAAGCACAAATGCGTGAATGAAACAAAGGGATGGAGCTATCAAAAAGACATGAGGCATAGACGCTTACAAATGACAATTTGATGTTTTTAAAGACTCGATGTATCTTACTAGTGTAAAAACATCTTTGTGTGCATATAGTCCATGTAAACTGACAACGTTTTCACTTAAATACTTTTAGCTTTGTCTGCAATTAGTTGGGTTTACCTGTAATCGGATTGATGATCCTAGATATGCTGATACCTTATGCTTAAAAAAACACATTTTGGCCGCATTTGGGAAAACATCACCTAAACCACGTGTGTTGCATGATGGTTGCCCACCCTTTAGGAGAAAAAATCTCATGAATAGACCCCCGTTGTCTTATATTGGTAATGAGATATCCCTTTTTCAATAAATTTGTCCAAGTCTAGATCACTAAACTCTCAGTGTGTGAGAAATCTCTCTCTCTCTCTCCCTCTACCTCTTGGTAGGGTAAGAAATCTCTCCCATTCTCTCTCTCTCTCTCTCCCTCTACCTCTTGGTAGGGTAAGAAGGAACTCATACGATTCGTACCCACTCCCATTGTAATCTTGAGTTGATAACTATATTTAAACGTGTCATCCCAACTTGACAGTTACAATTAAAATTTAGATGCCAAGATGTACGTCAACTTGGCAATTTTTATTGAAAGATAAGCTTCAGGTATCTCCACAAGTTATCAATGCTCATCCTATCATTGTTTCGTGTCATCTGCAAATAGTCTCATGATCATTTGTCCTTGATTAAGAGGAAGAGAGAGGCATTGAATAAGGCCTAAACTAGCTTGATGTTTTATAAGGCAGCTGAGACCATCAACAACAATTGCAAAAAGAAGAGGGGCCAAGTGGCATACTTGTCTCATAAACCACTTTAATCTAATCGCTTGAGCCGTTGATGTTTATCTGAGCAGATGCATTTTTGAACAGAGTAGAGACCATCCTAGTGAAGTTTTTACCAAAACTGAGGTATTTTAGTGATTGGAGAATCAAGTCCCACTCAAGCCTATCATAGGCTTTGTCGAAGTCAATCTTAAGAAAGATAATAGTGAGTAGACTCTTTAGCAAATTCTAGACCTCGCTAGACATCAATGATAGCTTCCAAGATGAATCTCCCCTTGATGAATCCTTTTTCATCCTCACTAACCCAATTTTGTAAGCGACAAGCAATTCTATTCGTAATAATTTTTGCAATGATCTTGTAACCTATTTGTAACATCATAATTGGGTGCCAAATGTCAATCCTATTTTTGTTTCCTTTTTTTGTGAATAAGCTTGATAACACCATAATTGAGACATTCAGTTAGTGCACCAAACAAAATTGCCTCTTGCCACACCAAACACAAAGGCGATATCACCACATATCTAAAGGTTTTGAAAAACTAATTGGTGAGGCACTCTAGACCTGGGCTTTTCCTGTTAGGAAATGAATCGATAACTTCAACAATCTTAGCTTCCGTAATGGGAGCTTCAATAAGAGGTTGCATATTTTGTGGAGTTCTTGTGGTTTCAACTGTTGAAATGGTTGCCATGCAATTCTGCATGTGGGGAGAAAGTGATGTAGAGATCCCCAACAATTGGGTAAAGTGTTTGACAATTACCAAGCAATTCTCTTCATCCATCTTGCATTCAACCCTGTTGTTGTTCATCATGAAGGGGATTGTTTCCTTTGATTGTTTCTTCTTGAGGAGGCCATACATTTCTTTAGTAGGTTTGTCTACCCTATGCCTCTGATTTTTCGTAGCCTTGTCTAGTATTGGGAGTGGCCTTTGTTCACTTACTCCTCTAGATGCTTCAGTCATTGATAGAGACTCTCCCTTCAAACATGACGAACCTTTTGAAGAGTCTTCTGGGCCTTGCTCAAAATATGTTGTGTCTCCATTATCGTGATCCTCCAACATTTGGCAGGTGATGAAATAGTGGAAAAAGGTGACTTCCAAGATAGCTGATCTCTTGTTGGATAGAGGGGAGATAGAAGGTCGCCACATTGGTAGGAAACCAAGGCACTTTCTTAAGGTTGACGATCTACTTAAAGGTCAAGATAAAAGGGTAGTGATCTAAAATAGTAAGGTTGCACTATTGGGAGAGCGAGAGGTGGCCCCATTCGTTGATAATATTTAGAGCGATGTAGCTTCTATCAAGTATTGCTTTTCTCAAATCATCATTAGATTGGAGGTTCGATGAAGAGACCTATGTCTCATCTTTAACCTCTACAATGTCTAGATAGAGTTTGACATGGTCCCAGACGTCTTTCTCATGACCACTAATCATCCTCCCTCTATATCCCCATCTATCGGAAGGAGCATCAACCATGTCGAAATCCCCACAAAGCATGACATTGTGGCAAAGAGAGATGAGAGAATGCCAAGTGGTAATCCTCTAAGAGTCTAAATTGGGAGCATACATGGAGACAATGGTGAATTGAAGAGGGTCCCCGAAGGAAGCACCAATCCACCTATGGTTCCGATCCTCATGGGTGTTCAAGATTCTATCTAACCACTTGTTGTTAATGCCCATATTTGATCCACTAGTACCTCTAGGGTGCATGGTGGAGATCCAATCATGGGTTGAAGAAATGCATTTTAGTCTCTTCTGAAGGTCCTCCCCATCGATTTTGATCTCTTGAAGAAGCTTGCTGAAGTCTGGGTTTAGGCTATTATCTCATAACCATTGGCCAATAATGGCCACTCTTGAGGGGTTAGTCAACCCTTGAAAATTGAACGAGATGATAATAATTTTTGGAGGTTAGCTTCTTTTTCGGGAGAGGCTTGTTACCAAGTGAGTGTGACTTGTTATACGATCATAAGCATGTATACAAGTGCCCCAATAGTCCTAAGTGTGTGTTCACACACATCACTACCAAACTACATTACTACCAAACAATATGAAATAATGTCAAGGTTTACTCTCTCTCTCTCTCTCTCTCTCTCTCTCTCTATATATATATATATATATATATATATATATATATATATATATATATATATATATATATATATATATATATATATATATATATATATATATATATATATATATATATATATATATATATATATATGTGTGTGTGTGTGTGTGTGTGTGCACGTATGTGTGTGTGAGGATTGCACTAACATACTTTTTTTTTTAAATAACGGAAGTTCGGCCTTAGCCTACTCTCTCGGACTTGAATTAAATAAAGGAAAAATACAAAAGAAGGGGACTAGTGCCCACGGGATCCCCTGAATCCTACAGAGCGGGGGAAGCTTTTACAAAGTTTAGCTGGCTTTACAAGAAAAAGGTTAATCGCTTACTCATCACCCCCCGTAAGCTAGCTTTACTCACCACCCGTAAGCAGGGCCCATGTGGGTAAAGTGTGTTCTTGATCAAAAGGAATACTTGATGACTTCTAAAAAAAAAAGGCGGGGTTTTACAATTAGCGATCCTTTTGCCAAGGAGGGATAGTGAATACTCAATCGACTAGAGTTTCGAGCGTTTCGGAGAGTCGCGGAGCAACCACTCGCCTCTCCCAGTAGAGCTAGCTTCCAACTGATATATTTTTGATGACTAATTTTCATTCCGATGATCTGCCATAGCCTTTGTGGTAGGCCTTTCAAGGCTTACATTGAGTTACATGGAGTTATAGAGGAGGTTGATAAACCTCGCATCCCCATCATGTGGAGCCCACTTGGTTTTAAGCTTGTTGTTGACATACTGTAGCTCTTTATGATGTCTGAAGGGGGGGGTTTCTTACAGTTAGCAATTCTTCTGCCGAGAAGGAAAAGGGACTTCTTGATAGACCACTCCTTGGGGGTATTGCCAAAGTTTTGAGCACATCTTTCTTGCAAAATCTTCCAAAGGATCTCTCCCCTAATCGCATTCCACAACGCCGGAGAGCAACCGATCGCTTCACCAATGAGGGCTTGCTTCCAATTGATTTGTTCTTGGAGTCCCAAATAATAGCACCCTCCCTAACCGAAGGGATTTAGGGAAAGCAAAGAACAGGTGACCTATATCCTCTTTTCTACGGCAACATCGCTTGCACCAGGGTGGAACCCCACAGATCTTGTTAGCTTTTGCATTGGTGCATATTCTTGCAAACACACATGCTTGCACTAACATACTTGCAAACACACAGTCGGCCAGCATTAGATGTTTGTGATTTCACTAAAATTGCCTTGACTCATGGTAGCATAGCCATAAAAAACATTCTTGAGTCATACACTTATCTATACTCATTATTATAGTCAGAAAAACAAAGCATTTCAAGCAGAAAAACAGGAAAACAATTTTTAAATGCATCATGCATCTGGTGGCCTTCTTGCAGATGTTACATCCCTTTAAAATTGCACCTCAAAGCCAACACTACATTTTCGAAGGAGAAAAGGCTTGAGCCATCTTGAAATACAAGAACGAGAAAAAAGATTGCAAATTGTCACCTTTGATAACCTTTCGAACAAGTAAAATATCCATCTGAAATGTAATTTTGGTAGTAAATCCGTTACGTTGTAAGGGGAATCCAATGATTGAAACCTCAAAAAAATCCAACGTATCGTGTTCCCATTCATGTAGAAAAGAAGAAGGAAAGTTCCACCCCCTCTTGAAGAAATAAAACTTGCAGACTCCTTCTCTCATACCCTTCTTGAAGAAATAAAACTTGCGCAATCCGATTTTGATTTCAACTCAGTAGTTCCAGTTTAGTAAAAGAGATTAAAATCGAAGAATTTTAGAGAAAAACAATTGTAATGTTAAGTAATATATAGTCTTCATATGGTCACATTGAACTTGAATAAATAAACCATACAACTACCAAAGCACAATTCTCCCGAAGACCCAACTCCAAAGTGACCGTAAAATCCAAATACCTAGCTATAAAGTGAGCCTAAAATCAACCCCATAACTGCTTGGCATTAGAAAATTTCAAAACACACTCTTTATTGTACATACACATATACAAACACACGCTCTCGTTTGTTCTCTGTGTGTCTCTCTCTCACACAGACACACACACACACATATATATATATATATATATATATATATATATATATATATATATATAGAGAGAGAGAGAGAGAATTGTCAAGGACCAACGATTTTTCTTTCTGGGAAGGATAGTGTATGCGTCTACTCGATGTGATGCTAGTGAGTAAAGAAAGACATAGGTGCTGAAACAAATGCGACCTACTTCCTCTTCTCTGTTATTTATTTATTAATAAAACGGTAATAATTACAAGGCATAATTTTATCATATCAGTACTATTCAAACTCCAATACATGATTCATGCGTTTAGATCTTTTCGATTCATACATCTCCCTTCTACGCGACAAGACGGAGACCTATAATTTTCGATTGAGAGAGTACCTAAGTGGGCATGGAGAGTACTCCCGTGAGTCAACTAGCACCCCTCTTTCTTTTGTTTTTTTTTTTAAATGGAGGTTCGGCCGAGGCCTACTCCCCCGGACTTTAACTTTGAAATTACAACTGTACAAGGAAGGGCATAGTACCCATGGGACCCCCCTTATCCCACAAGAACAGGGGTTTACAACTGGGTTAAATGGCGGTCACAACTACTGCGGGGATGGTCAAACGGTGGCCAACAGTCACATACATCAGTTCCTGGAATTTATATGTCCCTACATGTTGCTGCCAGGGGTTGAACCCTCACCCCCGCCTCAAGAGGCGAGAGGCCCAACCACCAGGCCAGCGAACCGGGACACCCCTCTTTCTTTTGTTGAAAAGGAAGCTTCTCTTTTGGAGTAACACTAACAACGTGATCTTTGTCTTACTCTCTACCATCTAGTATGTTGCCTCGAGCTGGTGCTTCTTTAGGTCTTGCATGAATCAAATCCAAAGATTAATCAAGTGTTTTCTATGGTATAGAAGAAAAGAACGTGACGTTTAGAGCCAAACTAGCATGGAAAACCATAACACTTCCGGTTCTCGTGGAGGACAAGAAACAATTGACCGCTTACGACAGTGCAGACCCTCCTTGGCAAGCTCATCTTCAAAAGTTTCCTTCCTTGGGATGGACCATGGACTCAATTCCTACTCCAAAGATCCATGGCGTTTGCTCCACATTTAGGTGGCAAGCGGAATCAAGAAATAAGATGGCTTTTCGTACATGATTCTAGAGCCTCGCTATCCAATACTTGGGAGAACAGATTTATCAGAGGTATCTCCATGGCATGATCAGAGATCAAGAATGAATTAATGCATACTCTCCTTCCAAGACCTGAATGCTTCAATCACGTAGGGAGACACCCTTTTTTCAGTACACAGACGAAACGGGGGTTTATATATATATATATATATATATATATATATATATATATATATATATATTTGTCGATACATATTCTCCTTTGTTGGCGACGAGAGGGAGACGGAACTAGGCCACACATAAGACCTACAATCTTTAAACAATATATATTCGACTGGGTCATCGATTGATGAGTATCTGAAGGGGACGCATTCTTGGTGCATGAGAAGTGTAAGGGTCCTCTGATGTGAAATAACTCCATTCCTTTCTGTTCAACTCACAAAACGAACAAGTACCATTACTCATGTTCAAGTTCCACAGCTGCATCAGCTCAATGTCACTGTCTTTTCCATGGTGACAACAACAACACCTTCAAACTCTTCTTTCCTAAATCACACACAAAGGAAAATACTTCACCGTAAGTATTTTGATTTTGCACTAACTTAAGCTCGTTCCAATGTACTGAGTACTTGCTGTTTTACAATTTCTTCTCCGGCCAAGTAAAAACCACGGTAATCTTCATTCTCACGCATGTTCTTTATCTCTGATGTATAACTATGTATGAGTTATATTTACAGATAAATCACAGGGACTCGCTTAGGAACGATAACCCAATTGGCTCTTTCCACCAGGAATCCAACCTTGTTTCTGACTTTGCATACTTATTTTTGGATTCGTATGGAAAAAATACCAGATGTATGAAAACATATGCGTATGATTGAGCTATAAAATTTATCATCTTTGTAATTTTTTAACTTTCTCTTATCAATTCCAACCGAGGAGAATCCATATCAATTTCATATCGTTTTGATGCAAATTAACTCTCTGATATTCTCTTTCCTTTATATCCACACACATAGTACCCAACAAAATTCTAACATTTAATATTATGTTATTGTATATACAAAAGATCTTCAATATTTTGTGTGCTAGACATATGCTATTACATATGATATTTTTTAAGAAATTCAATACGTTTTCTGTGCTTTCGTATTTGGAAGAACTATGATGATTCTAGAAGAAACGACTATCTATCTATTTGTATGTCTGTCTCTCTATCTATCTATGTGTATGTCCGTCTATCTCTCTATCTCTCTATTCCGTATAGATAGATAGATGGGTAGATAGATAGATAGATAGATAGATAGATAGATAGATGGATGGATAGATAGATAGATAGATGATTCTAGAAGAAGCGACTAGTCCTACTTAATTGAAATTGGGTAGGTATACAATTGACTGCATGACTAACAAATAGGCATTCTATGGAGAAGGAGAAGCAAGATAAAAAATATATAATTTTTTCAAATAAAGGAAGTTCAGCCTTAGCTTACTCTCTCGGACAAGAAAAGTACAAGTGAAGGGGACTAGTGCCCACGGGACCCCTCGAATCCCACAGAACAGGGGTAGATTTAATAGAGTTTAGATGGCATTACAAAGAAGGTTGATCACCCTCTAATCACCATCATGCAAGGCCCACTTGGCTTTAAGCTTGTTGTTGATCAGAAGGAGCACTTGGTGATGCCTAAAAGGGGAGGGGGATTTCTTACAATTAGCGATTCTTTTGTCGAGGAGGAATAGTGATTTCTCAATCGACCACTCTTTGGGAGAGCCACCAAAGTTATAAGCACATCTTTCCCACCACATCTTCCATAGGAACTCCCCTCTAATGGCATTCCAAAGAGTTGCGGAGCAGCCGATTTCTTCTCCAGCAGAGCTTATTTCCAATTGATATGTTTTTGAAGTCTAATTTTCTTTCCGACAATGTGCTAGAGCCTATTGGAGTCGGGACAAGTAAAGAAGATGTGGACAACATATTCAACGGATCCGTAGCAGCACTTGCACCTGGGAGGTACCCCACAAATTTTGCTAGCATCTAGGTTGGTCTAGATTCCTCGATGAAGAATTTTCCATAAGAGGACATACTTTTTGATCTCTATGATAGGGTGCAAGATAGCCATGAACTTCATATCCCATCGAAGCCACGTCCATGATAGGCACCACTTCTTGTTGAGGTTGATATGATAATCAATAATTTCTTTGATGTTCAGGATTTTTGTCAGACAATTACCATTTTGCCATCTGAGACCAAGCAAGCACAGCAGGTCGTGCCCCATGATAAGATGAACTTTAGAGTGGTCCCAAGCAAGACGTCTGCTTTCTAAGGTATTTCGTTTTTCATAGGTAATGTTGATGCTAGGGTCAATATCCTCGAAGTTGATCCACTGGTTGGTTTCTTGTTTCCAGAGACGTTTCCAGTTTTTGAAGCCTTTGTTCCCTAGCCTCTTGGCATTTCAAATGTTCCAAGATTCCACGTTCCAGATGCCATGGATCGAAAACCACTTAGAGTCATTCTGTCAAATAGTGGCCACCCACTTCTAATCTTTACTGATTCTTATGAAGCCTTTGAATTTATTCCAATTCTTCCATAGGGAGCACACAAGATTCAAGCCTTTCGGGAAAACTGGGATCGGGGAAAACAAAAGGGTCAGAATATCAATATTCTTCCAATTTGAGAATCCCAAAGAGGCCTCCCCATTGCACCATGCCTTAATCATCCATTTTGCTGCAAGTTTGTTAGCCATGAACCCAATGTCCAGAATGCCAAGGCCTCCACTATCCCTTTGGCTAGTGCAGATGGACCACTTGATTTTAGGCACCCCCTCCTATTGTGGTCGCCCGTCCATAGGAAGTTTCTACAAATACAAAGCACAACTCTTGCTCTTTGGCTCTCCAACAAGAGAGGAAGTAAATGGTCGACGAAACGAGGAACATGTTGATAACCATTGCGTGACTAGCAAGATTGATTTGCATACCTCTCCAATAGTTTAACTTTCTTTTGAGTGTGGCTAGGACCCAATTCCATAGTTGCTCAAACGAGATGCCAAAGCCCAACGGAATCCCAAGAAGCTAGAAAATTTAGTCTGTAGGAATGTTTTGACAGCCATGATCACATAGAAGGTTGGGCTAGATCTCGACAATAGCTCTGAAAGCAGTCTTGGAGTGGTTGAATATGGATCTAGAGGCTTTGTACAAATGATCCAAGAACCTCCAAAATGTCTCCAGGCTAGTGCTATTGTTGTGGGCGAATGCGTTCATATCATCGACAAAAGGTCTCATGGTGATCTGGCCATGGTCACATGGCAATCAGAGGCCTTTGATATTACCTGCTTCCACTTGTTGTTCCACCAGCTGGCTAAGCCCTTCCGAGGCAATGGCAAAGAGAAGGGGAGCCAACACGCACCCTTGCCTAATTGATCTTTTTAGTTTGATCACCTTTGAAAGTTGTCCATTAACATTAATTTGCATTGACACATTTTCCAGAAAGGTCGAGATCATCTTGGTGAATTTCTGGCTGCATCCGAGATCTTTACGTGACTGTAGAATATAGTCCCATTCCCACCTGTCATTAGCTTTTTTCAAAGTCGATCTTGAGGAAAACCACATCTTGTCTTGTCTCATCCACGAAGTCAAGACCTTCCTAAATATCTATAATGGCTTCCAATATTGACATGTGTTTACAAAACCTTTTTCGTCCTCGCTCAACCATGCTCTCAGATGTCTGGAAATTTTGTTGGCTATGACTTTGAGGATGATCTTATAACCCGTTTGAAGCATCATAATTGGACACCAGTTCTCAATTCTCTTCTTTTCCCCTTTGTTATGGATTAACTTGATGATGCCATTGTTGAGACAAGTCTTAAGCGTGCCAAACATGAGTGCCTCTTGCCAAACCAAATGAAGGGGGGTGGCAATCACCAACTTGAAGGACTTAAAGAACTCATTAGTGAGCCCGTCCGGCCTTGGGCTTTTCCCACTAGGGAGGCATCGATGACGTCAATGATTTCTTCTTCCCAGATAGGAGCATCAAGCAGGGAACGAAGGTTTTGTGGGTTCCTATGAGAGGATACCCTAGAGATGGTTGCCATGC
This sequence comes from Ceratopteris richardii, assembly GCA_020310875.1. Lineage (NCBI taxonomy): Eukaryota > Viridiplantae > Streptophyta > Polypodiopsida > Polypodiales > Pteridaceae > Ceratopteris > Ceratopteris richardii. Next base: position 187,564,500 of record CM035416.1, on the reverse strand, counting down.
AAACCCATCTATGGTGGGAGAGGGGGGTCGAGATCCCCAGGAGTCTCGTAAAGTGCTCTTCAATGATTTTGAATTTTTCTTCTTCGGTATTGCATACATTGTCATTTGAGTCTAGCATTAGGGGGATCAATTCTCTATTTTGTTTCCTTTTAATGATGTTGCACATCTCTTTGGTGGGTTTTTCAGCTTTGCAAGCCCATCACTCCTTAAAGAATATTTGAAAAAATTTCCTTTGTATTTCTTCCTCGT
>CM035416.1:187554251-187559251 GCA_020310875.1 Ceratopteris richardii | reverse complement strand
CTGCATAGAGTGCCATGAAGCTCTGAGCATGAGTTTTTGAGGATTTCTTTGACCAATCTTGTAATCATCTTATTTGAATCAAGAAGTGGATGGTCTTCTTTGGTCATTTGTTGTTAATATTTTCTAGAGTATTTTCAACTCTGTGCAATCATTTACCTCTGCCTGCTCACAGAAATGTTAAAGGGTATACCTCCCTAAAGAGAACCCCCCTTGAGTAGGCGACGTACTGGGATTGCTTATTCTCTACTCTTAATAAAAGGAGATACCCAGTACCTCCTCTACAGTTTGGCACGCCCGGTGGGACCTTTGCATTTCTGTGAGAGGTATTTTTGCCCTATTACATTTGCAAGAAGGTACATGACCCATACATGAGCATATAAGGAGTCTCTTCGTGTTCGGAGGAGCCTTAACAAGTTAGCCATAACCAGGACTAGTGAGTCTACCTCCCCTCTGCCCTCCCTAAATTTATCTATTGATTTGGGTGCGACACCATTGTCAAAAGAGAGGTATAGGAGAACCTTAGACTTCTCCTCAGATACGTCCGAAGAAACACCAGTACAAATGGAGGATCTCTCTCATTTACTCTCCAGATTAAACATCAAATTCCCTACCTTCAAGGGACAAGCTTATGAGGATGCTGATGATCATGTTAGGAGATTCATCTCTTTATGCCGTGGACGAGGTCTGCAAAATTGAGAGGATGCAATGCTGGCACTCTTTCCATCCACATTGGAGGGTCTTGCAGATAAATGGTATAGTCAATATGCAGATGGCCATTTTGCTACATGGGAGGCTCTGAAGGCGGCGTTCTCACAGACATTCCGACCAAGTGATTCCTCGGAAAGAGCTCTAGATCAGCTAGAGAACTTGAAGTTAAGATCAGGTGAATCCTTTCATGAACTTCACACTAGAACAAAAGCACTTGTTGCACGTTTGCCACATGCTCCAGGTGACTTTTTGGTTAAAAAATGGATAGAAAAAGCTCTGCCCAGGTCATCGCAGCAGAAGCTCCGTGAGTCTCTTAGATTGGATGCAACCCTCAATGATTTTGTTGCAGCGGCATCACGCATTGAAGAAGCAAGGCAACATTTTGAAGAGGATACACAAAGAAATTATACTCCAGACTTGGATCCTATTGGGCAACTAAGGAGGGAACTGGAGGCATTGAAAATGCAACAAAATCAACAAGAAGAGAAGGTCTTGCCACCACTGCGTCGCACTGATGACGAAGTAGCCCAACTTCGCTGAGAGATAGAAGATTTGAGGACCACTCAGGATATAAGGAGACAAATTTGGTGTACAATCTGTAACAACAATGGACATTCCAATGCTAATTGTCCCAACAAGGTAAGCTGTCAATTTTGTGGGAAGGATGGGCATGAAGCTAGAGATTGTCACTACCTCAAGGGTACACAGCAAAGAGGTAACCCTCAAACTTTGGATTCATACTATGCTAGTACTTCAAATACATCTAATAGAGAGGAGAATCGGCCTGCAAAGCCTAGATATAATAGACCTTTGATGTGCTATCGTTGTGGTGAGTATGGCCACATGCAAAATAGGTGTTCTCTTCCAGAAGATGCTCCTCCTTGTCAACATTGTCCAGAGGCCAAGGATCATTATACCAAAGACTGCCCAAGAAGCCGTCCTGCTCCAATCCACATGATTGCAGTCTCTCCACATGAAGAAGGAAAAACCACTCAGTCTTATGCCGTTTCATCCTCTGCAATGCCCATGATGACTAGAGCTAGGCAAGCAGCTGCAACCCATAGAGATGAACAACAAGGATTTCAGGATAAAGAGGAGGAAAAGAAGTCTGGATGGAAGGACCAAGCAGAAATTGAAGGAGCTTATGATAAGATGGCTACTTCTCTAAAGGGCCAACCAACAAGTCTGCAAGAAGACACTCAGGAGGTAAACATTGAAAAGATCTTGAAAGGTATTCATCACAAGGTTAGTCTATATGAACTTATAAGGATGGATTCAAAAATAAGAAGTGACTTATTGAAGATTATACACTCTGCTCACTTGGTCCAATCACCTAGCATACATGGTTTCATGGTTGATTTTCCCCCTGCACCCTTAGCAGACTACCAAAGCTCGAGATTATCTGTTTGTATAAAGGATGAAACTCTCACAAGTGTGATCATAGATGGAGGCTCTGGTATCAATTTGATGCCAGATTTTACAATGAAGAAACTGAAATTGAACCCCACTAAGTTGGCACCATTCACGGTTACATTAGCAGATCAACATCGGGTTGCACCGCTTGGCATTATTGAAAAGGTACTGATGGTAGTACAGGGCTGCCACTTTGTTCTAAGATTGGGGAAAAAACAAACTATGGATTTCAACAAGCACCAATAACCAACTGCAACTACATTTGGAAGAAGGATTCGACTCAGGAAAAACTACTGGATATACTGTGGACACTCAGGTAATGCCCTCTCTACCCCAAGAAGATGATACATTGTTAAATTGGATGATGAGAAGTGCAGAGTGTTGAACAGTGGAGATCAATGAAATTGAGGAAGAAGTTGCAGATGAGGTAATTACAGGAAAGGGCAATGAAGATCATAAGGTGTTGGAGAAGGAGAAATTGCAGGAAAATACAAGCTTTGAAGAGGCAACCCATATAAAAGTATCGGAGGTGGAAGATTATGAACCTAAGAGCAGAGAAGATCTTCCTTTCTCAGATTTACCTCAAGGATGGATAGAAGAACATGTTGCAGAATATAAATTAAAATCCACTCCTGCATATAGAGGAGATGATTTCTCAAACAAGACCAGTCCTGAAACATTGGTTCAAGAATTAAATTTAGGGGATGAAGAGAACCCTCAAGTAGTTCACTTGGCATCCTGGTTGTGGCACTATCCTCCTTTACTACAGAAGGTAACTTCTTTGCTTTTTGCCTATAAAAGTGTCTTTGCATGGTCCTACAAAGATCTAACAGGGATACCAAAAGAGATTGGGTTACATCGGATACCCTTAATTGAGGGAGCCGCGCCTGCAAGAAGTAGACCGTATCGACTCAATCCGAAATATGCAGAGGCAGTAAAAGCAGAAATTACAAAACTGGAAGAAGCAGGTATAATTGTCCCAGTAGAACATTCCACGTGGCTTTCTTCTATGGTTATTGTACCCAAGAAAAATAGTGGAAAAATAAGAGTATGTGTTGATTTCCGTGCCTTGAATATAGTGACTATTCAAGATGGATTTCCTCAGCCCTTCATAGAGCAAATACTTGAAGAAGTAGCTGGTCACACTTTGTATAGTTTCTTGGATGGTTTTAGTGGCTACAATCATATAGTGATCCATCCTGATGATAGGGACAAAACAGCCTTTGTTACTCCATGGGGCACTTATGTCTATACTCGCATGGCTTTTGGTTTGAAGAATGCGCCAGCTTCATTTAATAGAACGATGTATCTGATATTGGGCAAATGGTTAACAACCTTTCTACACATTTTCATGGATGACTTTTCAGTATTTTCAGGTACAGATAAAAGAGCAGCAGTTCAAGATTTCCATGACCATTTGGAAAATCTAAAAGAAATTTTTGAGCAATGTCTCAAAACAGGTTTGAAATTGAATCCTGATAAATGTCACTTTTTGGTCACTAAGGGCACTCTTCTTGGTCACATAGTATCTGCTGAAGGTATAACTGTGGACCCTGCAAAGGTTACGACTATTCTTTCCATGCCAATTCCACAAAGCCCAAAAGAAGTGCAAAGTTTCTTGGGCCATGCAGGGTATCACAGAAGATTCATTCGGATGTATTCAGAAATTGCTAAGCCCTTGTCAAGGCTTACCAGTAAAAAGGTCCCTTTCTCATGGAGTGCTGAAGCTGACAAAGCATTTTGTGAACTAAAATTGAGGCTATGTACTGCTCCACTTTTAAGTGTTCCTAATTGGTCATTGGAATTTCATGTGCATACAGATGCTAGTCTTCATGCTGTTGGTGCAGTTCTAGCTCAACCTTCATCACATAAGGTTGATAGACCTATCTCCTATGCCATCAGACTACTCAACCAAGCTGAAAGGAATTACAGTACAACGGAAAGGGAAGGTTTGGCTATTGTATTTGCACTTCAGAAGTTCCGACATTATCTCCTTGGTGTACATTTTATAGTTATATCTGATCATCAGCCCTTGAAGTATTTGATAAACAAACCTAGAGTAGCTGGAAGGATTTGGAGATGGTTACTCCTATTTCAAGAATTTAATTTTGATATTCATATTAAGCCAGGAAAAGAGCATTACATGGCAGATCAAGTGTCCAGGACTGCAATGAGCGAAAAGGCAACAGGTATTAATGATGAACTTGTGGATAGCAATCTTTTTCTAGTAGCAATTCGGACTGGTTGGTATGATGAAATTCTCAATGTTCTTACTACTGGAAAGATCCCAGAACACTTGACACCTGTAGAGAAGAGAAGATTGCTCCTGAAAACCAAAGCATATTCTCTTATAGATGGAAATTTATATAAATACTGTCAGGATGATATCTTGAGAAGGTGTGTCTATCGAGAGGAGGTAAATCTTTTGCTAGAGGCTGCACACAGTGAAGGACATCTAAAGAGGGAAGAATTGGCTCATAAAATCATCCATAAAGGTCTATGGTGGCCTCATATTCACAAGGATGCAATCAAGTTTGCTAAGGAATGCCACATCTGCCAGAGGTGTGCCCTCACGCCAACCAGATTGAATTTCCAACCATTAGTCATATCTACAGGATGGCTCCCATTTGAACGATGGGGTCTTGATTTCATAGGACCAATTAGTCCAACTGGTCAACCAGGGGGTAAAAAGTATATATTGATGGCCACATGTTATGCCACTAAATGGATAGAGGCTAAAGCTACTGTGGACTGCACGGCTTTAACAGTAGCCAAGTTCTTGTATAAACGTATTTTCTCAAGATTTGGTTGCCCACTGGAAATTACTAGTGATAGGGGCACACATTTTGTAAATCAATTGCTCCAGTTTATATTTGACA